>JZKD02S0137532.1:2066-13460 GCA_000966675.3 Picea glauca
TAAGTCCTAATTTTACCTTTTATGCCTAGTGATTTCGGCTGCAGCCACTAAGAGCTTAACGGGGGAAGAAAATTGGAGCTCACTTCCATATTGAAGACTACCAGGTTTAAGATGAAGAGACTGTAATCAAGTTCACAAGGAGATCCTCATGCCATTGCCTTCAGGCAATCCAGGGGTTCAACTGTGATATCCTTTCTCAAGGTTCTCTGATTTGAATTGGGATTCTATTCTTCAATATGAGAGGCTAGACCATCCCATGACAGGTTGGATTATGGAATCCTATGGCGTTTGCTTGTGAGGATGCTCACTTGTGTTTGTTTGTCTAACAAAGTGGACAGGGTGCTCTAATCAAGACTCGGATTCTCCAATGTAGGTCAACTCCACAAGGATTTTGATCACGATGCATTGCTTATGTAATTTTATTTGATTGAAATTTATTTCTGATTTGCTTCATTTCTCAAGAATAAGAATAATCTTGTTGTAGGCTTGACATTTGGATTGCAAGATGCAACCATCATTGGCAAGCTTGCAACTTTCGAAAGTAAGCCGATTAATCCAATCATTTACAGAGTTTCAGCAGTTCTATTCCAAATTTCTTTTATCTAGAATGTACTTCAGGCATTTATGCCAAGTTCATTCTGCAAATATGGTTGAATGATGCACACTTGTGGTTTTAAGGAATGCATGCTTTAGTATTAAAATCTTCATAGCCTTGAAAAACCCAACAATAGTAAAGATAAAGCTTCATTTTATCATAACATAAAATGAATCGCTTTGAAGACTTCAATACCTTCCACCTAATTTTGTCCTTGATTCACTCACAACCATGACTGTAGGGCTACCCTACCTACCCTAGCTCAATTGACTTTTTAGTCCAGTGGGTCGATACGGTGTAGGAGCTTTCTGGTCATGGGGAAACGTATAGTCTTCTGTGTAGAATTTCTTAATATTTTTTGATAGGGCTGCAGCAGAAGTTTCCTTTCTAACCTTTGAGGCACATTTGACTGGGGACACCAAACTCTGTGATCCCTCAAGTTCAAAGGAGACAATTTGGCCCCGGAGATCAGGGATTTGATCATTTTTTAATCAGTAAGGGTTTACGTCTTCTGATTTCGTCGTGATGGGTGCTGCATCTGGATAAGGAAGGTCACGGTACGTGCATGTTGCCATCTGTTCTGACACAAGTACCCAAATATTCATTTTTGAAGGTCTGGTAGGGTAGGCCGGGATACTTGCTGATACACGGGAGACAAACCAATCCAATCAAAGCACCCTCGGCCATCATAACTTCGCCTGACTTCTCGTGAGTTTCAATTGGACTGGAGTCATCTCACCAGAGAAGACACATGCATCTCGTCTCATCGTGTCCTCGCTCCACCATATTACAGCTTGCTCGCATTCCTTGCGGGTGGCGTAACTTGCTCAACCCATGTTCATCTTGTCTCCACCTGACTACATTATTGATTATTTTTACAACCCGAAACTCAGTAGCATATCGAGACAAGGAGTCATAGAACCACTTTTCGAGGTGGATGTCATCATGATTGATGAAGACCTTTAGTCTAACTTACAAGCTAAAAAGACATGATTGCGACAGTGGCAATGGCAAGGGCTTATAACATAAGTGTAAACATTCTAATATTCTTGAAATATAGAAGAATCGTTGAAATTGTAAATATGATCTTGAGATTACACAATTCAGGAGTAATATGAGTTTCTCACAATTTTGAATTCATTTATTTACATATTTAATAATGAAATTTAAATAATTAAAAATTATAATTTTATTAACAATTACATAACTGAATTATTAACAATTACATAACTGAATTATTGATTGGATTGAATTGTATGTGTAAAGCTCAATAAATTGCATTGCGTTTTGTTAGTTTAGGCTATATGGATACCTTAGCCAATAACATCTATCCATTAGTTCACATCTTAGGTTGTAACCTCTCAAACAAACAAACAAAAAAGCAGTTCAAGTTCAAGCTCTTAAACTATAAAGTTTGCAAGATGACTATCCATCCTTTCATTGAGGCTCCAAAGGATAAACATCACTTTGTTATTTTGTTGTGGGAATAAGTTCATACATATCAATAAACTAGAACTAGTCACTCTAGTGTTTTTATAAGGTTCTATTATGTTTAAGATACATGGTTTACAAGATGATTATCCATCTTTTCATTGAGGTTTGAAAGGATAAACATTGCTTTGCTATTTTGTTGTTGGAATAAGTTCACTCATATCAATAAATTAGTCACTTTAAAGTTTTATTATGTTTTGGGCTATTTTATTTGTATTGTTAATTATATCAGTGTAAATCTATCTTAATTTTGTATTTGTTAATTATATCAGTGTAAATTTATTTTAATTTTGCATCTAAGCTTGAAGAGGGTTCAATTTTTTTTGATACACTTTTTTAATTGAGAAATTTGATTCTTTCTTAATTCTTGACACATTTAGGATTAAAATAAAATATTTGCTAATATTTTATTATTATTATTATTATTATTATTATTTTATATATGAAGACAACCATATTTGTATATTTTCTCCACATAAGCATTATAGACTAGACAAACATTACAATCTCCATACTAACTTGTAAAATACACTTCTTAATGCAATTATGTTTTACAAATGATCCTATCATGTCCTTCTACGTAGATAATGCAATTTTAGTTTCAGTTTATAAAGCATGGATCGAAATCAAAGAGGAGAATCTTTTGAATATGAGATGATTAATTTGCATATTCAATAGTTTGTGGCCATGGTTTAAAAACATTCAATCATGGATTTGGGAGGATTTGTTAGGGATCTTTTTTAAGTCAAACCAAGCATAGGAACTATTAATAATTCTCCTTGGTAAAAGGACAAACTGGGTCACTTTGTGAAGAAATGATTACCTTTTTTAATCCACATTTGGAGTCATTTCCAAAGCTCTTGATTTTGGGAAAGAATGTTCAATCTCCCCTTGAACACTCAATCCATGAATCTCTATTGCCTATTCATAATGCTTTTGGTAAGTTTATCACCTCAAGTCTAGATAGAAATGAGATTACATCCACAACCTTTGTTTGCATTTGCATTTATGTTGATTTGAGCAAAGTGTAGTGCACATCTATATACAAGATATAGAATTTAGAGAAATATATGATAAGAAATGCAAATTGCAGTAAATAAAGATATAAACCATAATATATCCCCTATAGAAAGAGAACCCTTTATAGATATTTTTGGAATGAGAGCAATGATCACGCACCTATTTGAGGGGAAACCTTTAAATGAGCAATGCTCCAATACAATAATAAGAATTGAAAAAACATTACATAGCTTCCTATCTCTTGTTGAGGTTTCAACTAGCCCCAAGTTGGCACACTTTTGACTCTCCCTTTCTTTTAAAAATATTTTACGTTGAGCTTCATCGTCAAATGTGTATTTCTTGACTCATCATACTTTAATGAATGTCTGAATGAGTTGCATGAAAATTGAGAATACCAATCGGTCGCCTTGCCCTTATGTTTAAACACAACTTTCCCTTTGTATTATGTCTCATGATTTTGATTGGTTCCATTTGACGGATTCTCACTTGTGCTTTGATGACAATTTCGATTTTTTGGCTTGCATATGCTTTGGTTTAAATTTTATCTTGCTCATGTGTCCTTGCTCTTGCATGAGATTGTCCTAGTACATTGACACATTTGATTGATTATTGGCTTATGTGATTTTGAGGTTTAAATTCTCTCATGTTTCTTTGCCTAGGTTGTCATGCCATATTTCATAGGTTGATAATGAAATGCAATTCAATGTCATAACCCTTCAACAAATGGCATGAGGTGGCATAAGAGGCCAAGTATTTGATTAACACAGGAAATGAGCAAGTGACGTATGCACATGCAAATGGAGTGATGCTATGATGTATAGTGTATAGAAGCATATGGTAGTGATGTTTGGATGCATTTAATGAAAACATATCATAGTTATGTAGCCTACAAATTTGAGTCACAAGATTCATGTTATTGGTTGTTAGCGACCTAACCTCCATAACCCCTCATGTAGGTAGAATAATATATTTTCCATGTAATAAAGATTGACATTAGTTTATAAGTCCTATTTAATAAATGGGAACAAGTCAGTGTAAGAATACCTAATAAAAGCTTCCGCTAGAAGGTTCTTTAGAAGATAGAATTAGTGTAAACAAGAGTAGGAGGCATGAAAAGTTTTGTCTTGAGAATTGTTGTAATAGAGCATTGTTCTATTGGAGGTTTCCCCCTCGAAGAGACAATTGGACATTGTTCCCTATCAATAAAGGTATTATTTTGGTGTTGTGGTTTCATATATTGTGTTGTTGTGCTATTATTTTCTGCAGTATTTATGTTTCTCTTATATTATAATAGATCGTGTGCCTTACAAGTGGTATCAGAACACTTTCCTTTGTAGAAAATTGTGGGTTATTTTTTTTTTCAGGGTAGAGACACATTCTAGCGTCTTAAAGCTACAAAGAGTTGTTGTTCAGTGCATAAATCCATGGTCGAGGAAGCATACACACAAGAACTACAAGTAGTACTTAAGTGCACATTGTTGACCACACTTGTAACCCTTGTTGGTACCCCTTGGAGTGGTAGTGCATCAGAAAACACTTGTATACGGATCAACCTAGGTATATTGAATCCCTCCATAGATACATTGATCGATCACTTGACCGTTATAGTGCCACCAAGAACAACACCCAGGAAGATACTCTCTAGTACTTGGGTAATCAAGTCGTACAACTAAGGGTACGATATAGCCTCCTTAGTTGGTGCCCTGAGATATTGCGTCGAGTACTACTTTTCAACCTTGCACGTATATCAGAGAGTTATAGCACAGGGAAAACCCTTGTCTATAGAAACCCTAAACACCCTAACCCTTGGGATGGAAACAGAGCAGAAAAGGAACATACAAGATCTATTGTCGTGCAACCTTGCCTCCTACATTTGGGTTGCAAAATTCCTACACATTTATTCCTGTTAAGAATTTGGCCATTTCTCCACTATAATATTATTCAGATTGGAGTATAACTCCATAGGAGTAAAAAAAAACGTATAGTGGTCCCACTGACACCCTTATTCAGTACCTATCCCATTGGATTCCTCTCCTCACCCTGATCACATTGGTACCTTTCATTTTCAATCCTTTTTTTTTTCCAATGGACCCAACCCC
The DNA here is from genome assembly GCA_000966675.3 of Picea glauca. Taxonomy (NCBI): domain Eukaryota; kingdom Viridiplantae; phylum Streptophyta; class Pinopsida; order Pinales; family Pinaceae; genus Picea; species Picea glauca. The sequence continues at coordinate 7,272 of JZKD02S0137532.1, forward strand.
CTTCTTGACGCCCCTATTTTCCACCTCTCCCATTATATTCCCCTTTTTTCCCTGGTCATCATGGTACCTATCACTTATAAGTCCTTTTTTATGGTCCCACCCACCCATTTCCCTTACAGGCACCCCTTATATCCAAATGGATACCACTCACAACCAAGACCTCCAAACTTCCATCACTCAGACCAAGGAGTCCCTGCACCAAGTGACTTTTGAGATTGCTTTCATCAATTCTCGCATTGAAAAATTAGAGACCCAAGTCCAACAACAATTTGATGCCATGGATGTCAAATTCATGGGACAATTTTCCACCCTCCAGTTTGTTGTCAACTAGTTTTTGAACCGCCCCGAGGGTCCTTCCTCCTCGGACCAACCGTACCACTTAGATGGTGTTGATTCCTCCCATTCTATGATTTTTCAATCCAACTCCTTTCATACTGACCCCCGTTTTCCACTAGTTGAGGTCAATAAATTTGATGGCTCCAACCCCACAGGTTGGGTTACTCAAATGGAGCATTATTTCTCTCTACATGGCATTATCGATGAGTTTTCCAAACTTCGTTATGATGTTATCTATTTGGATCTTGAACACTGGCAATGGTGGAAATGGCGTAAAAATGCATGCCAGTGGTATATTGCATGGACCCAATTTGTTGCAGAGCTCTATGAACGCTTTGACACTGACACCCACTATTTAGGATGTTTGACCAAGTTGAAATAGTCAGGCACAATGGAAGAATTTATAGTTTCCTTTGAGCATTTGGCCTTCAGAACGGAGATCATGACAGATGTGTTCTTCCAGGAATTATTTATCAGTGGCCAAAAGGATGAAATTCGAGCCTAGGTCCTCATGGCTTGCCCTCAGACTTGGTTGGAAGCTACTAAATGTGCCAAAGAAGCCCAACAAGTTTTTTTTTCCCAGAACAAAAAACTCTCTTTTGTTCCTCTCCCTTGCCCCACAAATCCTTCCCCCCTGCCACTCCCCTCAGGGTCCAAAAATTAACTCAAGCCGAAATGGATAAGCGCCAACTCAAGGGTTTTTGTTATAATTGTGATCAAAAATATTTTCCCAGGCATAAGTGTAAGGAAAAAAATCTTTTTATGTCCATTTCAGAGGATGTTGTTGAAGAAGAAGTTGTATTTTCCCCTGTTGAAGAGCTACCCCTTCCAGATGATGTTATGGATTCCACTAGCCCAACCGAATTTGATCCCCTGATTTCATTGCATGCCCTCATTGGCTTCTCTGCTCCACAAACCCTCAAGTTCATTGGATATATTAAGCATAGGAAAGTCATCATCCTTGTTGAAAGTGGAAGCACCCATAATTTTATTCACCATCGCATTGCCCAGGAAACTAATTGTTATATTCATGCCGTAGAAAATTTTCAAATCATGATAGCTAATGGTGGGTCCATGAAATGTGGTGGGCGTTGTGAAAATGTATTTCTTCAAATTGGACCGTACCACCTGAAATCTCATATGTTTTCCATTGACATGGGCGGTTGTGACATTGTGCTAGGTCTTGAATGGTTATGCAGTCTAGGCCCCATCATCATGGATTTTAAGATATTGACCATGCAGTTCCACTGGGAGGGACAACGATATCAATTCCAAAGCCTCACATCAGGTTCTCCTGAGATCATCAGTTCCCATCGAATGGAAAAGCTTCTCAAGAAAGGTCATTCGGGTATTATTTCCTAACTCCATTCCATTCAAGCAGTTGAGACACCCTTTGTTCATTCTGACCTCCAATTTATCATCTCCAAACACCAAGCTATTTTTTCCACTCCTCGAGGACTTCCCCCTTCCCATGGTGTTCATGATCATTCCATTCCCCTTTTTCCCAACAGTCTTCTTCCCAATGTTCTCTCTTATCATCATCTCTTTCCCCAAAAGAATGAAATTGAAAAAATTGTGCAAGAGTTTCTCCAAGCGGATGTTATATGCCCTAGTACTAGCCCCTATTCTTCTCCTATGGTCATGATACTCAATAAAGAAGGTACTTGGTGCATGTGTTCTGACTTTCATGCCCTCAACAAACTCACAATCAAAGACAAGTTTCCCATTCCTACCATTGATAATCTCTTCGATGAATTGAGTGGTGCTCAGTACTTTACTAAACTTGATCTTTGTTTTGTCTACCATTGGATACGTATGAAAGAAGAATATATTCCCAATATTTCCTTTAGAACTCATGAGGGTCACTATGAGTTCTTGGTCATGCCCTTTGTCCTGTGTAATTCTCCCTCCACCTTCCAAAGTCTCTTGAATCATGTCTTTCATCCTTTTCTGTGTTATTTTTTCTTAGTTTTATTTGATGATATTCTCATCTATAGTAAAACTTGGACATGCCATCTCACCCTTGTTGTTCAAGTTCTCCATCTACTCTCTAAGCACCAACTTTTCCTCAAACAATCTAAATGAGCCTTTGGAGCCGCAGAAGTGAAGTACCTCGGCCATATTGTGGGAAAGGATGGTGTATGGGTGGATCCTAAGAAAAGTGAAGCTATGCAAGATTGGCCTCGCCCTAAAAATCTTAAGAGCTTGCGTGGCTTTCTGGGTTTAACAGGTTATTATCGCAAGTTTGTTAAGAATTATGGAAAAATTGCAACACCTCTCACTGCTCTCCTTAAAAAGAATGCCTTCACATGGACTCCAACAGTTAACCAATCCTTTCAGGCCTTGAAAGATGAAATGTGCATGACTTTAGTCCTATCCCTTCCCGACTTGACCAAAATTTTTGTCTTGGAATGTGATGCTTCCAAACAAGGAATTGGGGCAGTCCTCATGCAAGATGGTCGACCTTTGGCATTCACCAACAAACAAATTTCAGATAGACATTTGGTCCAATCCATCTATGAAAAGGAAATGTTGGCTATTATGGATGTTTTTTATCTTTGGTGTCCTTATCTATTGGGGCAATGCTTCCAGATTAAAACTGATCACCAGAGCCTCAAGTAATTTTTGGAACGAAGGATTTCATCCTTGGAGCAACAAAAATGGGATACCAAGCTATTTGGATATGATTATGAGATCATTTATAAGAAGTGTTAGCGACAATTTTTGTCTTGCACACAAAGGTACCCAGGCCTGCAGGTAGCATGGGAAGCGCTTGAGCCCAGCACGGGAGAATCCCTTTTCCAGTTGCAAGTCAAGCGAGCGGGCAAAGTGTTGGTTATTAGTCGCCAAGATTCAACTGCAAAGAAAATCAATGGTCATCGGGTTTTCGGGGCTATCAAGTTGCCTGGGATTTAGCACGAAGGGTAGCGCCCATAGTTCAAGGAAAATCTGGGTCGTCTGATCCAATTGGGACAGGTGAGGGCCAGTCGGCGTATTGGGGATCGGTGTTTCGGGATACAAGGAGCCTCCCATTCTCTACAGCTGAAATCATTGAAACGCCGAAAGAACCTTTGGAGCCGAGCCCACGGTCCTAGCCCCAGGTCACATCAAGTCAAGCCTGTAAACGGGGGAAGCCTCCTTTATAATAGTGAATACTATATTGGCCGTTCATCTAAAGGAACACGTGGCACGTGATTAGGTTCTTCGTATTTTTGCCCATCGTGATTTCAAAGCATAAGGAACGACTCTCTCATATCCCCGAAGCATTGAAGACGTCTCGGACCCGGGCCCGCAGTATTGCCGAATCAGTTCAGAACCGTCAGATCAGTGGGGGTACGTGTGGCGATCGTTAGGACCTCCCGGCATTTCGCCCATCGCGATTTCGAAGAAAGAAGACCCGCTCTTTCCTACCCACGAACCCCGAAACACCGAAAGCACTCTGGAAATGGGGGTAAGCTCACGGCCCGTGGTCACTCGAGAAAGAGGAAAGTGATGTACAAAAGGGAGGCCAAAAGCACTGAATTGAATTTTAGAAAGGGAGCACTATGTTCTCCAGACCCCGATTCGACGTGATCTAAATCCTGGTACCTGTTGGGAATGAATGAAGAAGAGAGAGGGTGGTTGAAACCTCGCCTCACTCATTAATTACGAAGTATGGATGTTCTGGCTGAAAGTCTACCTAAGAAAGTCCCCTGTACTGGTTGTTTTCACGGAAGCCACGCCGAGTCCTCGACTCGCCAGGAAAGTCTGCACACGCTAATTCAACATTTAAAGGCTCAACAACCCCTTGGCGCGAGCCATGTAGAATTATGGTGGCATATGATAGGGGAGTGCAGGCCAGATTTGATTGAAGAGACTCCTCGCCCTGAAAGTCCAGTAGGCCTCTGTTGGGAAAAATGTTTGGGAGTATATATATACTTAATTTTGATATTTTTAGGGGGATCGATGGTTGAGCAAAGCTCCCGGTTGTAAATTTTTGATGAAGTGTTGGTCGCTCTGTTAATGTATAAGGCATTGGAGACTTCTTACTTTATGGATGTCAGCTTCTTTTCCATCTCTTTGTTTGTTGTGTTAGAATAGCTCGAAATTGGAGGATCTAGTCAAGTTGTAGCTATTATAGGATGATGTAGGTTGGATCACTATACCAGTTGCATTGTTTCTAATCGGTTCCTGTGATTTTTTTTTCAGCGCTGAAACGACTTGGAATTGAAGGATTCAGTCAAGTCACCCCTCAGTTTCTTGAAGCTCTGGACCAAGAGGATCTTGGCTTCTGAGTTTTTCATCTTCAAGCGTCCAAAGGCTTGTTGCACGAGGCAGTCTTGCTCGCCCTTCTCTCAAGTCTTCCATCTGTCACCCTTTAATCCATTTACTGACGAAAGTTGGATCAAGACCTCCCTTGTTTTCTACATGCCAGGCCCAGTTTCCTGAGTTAAAGCTATATCATCTTGAGCCTTTATCCATTTGAGCACCCCATTTATTAAAACTGTGACATAAAAAAAATGATGGGTGTTGGGCTCTGCTCCTGCAAGCAATCCAGGAGTGACTTCTGACGCTAACATTTCTGACCCCGTTGCTGGGGATGAACTTGAAAATTTTCCCTGGGCAGAACGACATTGAGCCTCTGATTTTGAAGGTGCATTAGACATCAGAGCCCTTCAAGATTGCTACTGTGCACCTGGCGACTCCACTGTGGTGAATCCATTGTTTCCACTCCACTGTTTCAGTTATAGTTATTGTTAACACACCTGAAATCTGACCCTAAGGAGATTTCTCGAGAAGGTTTCAGCAACTGCTTTCTCAGCCTGAGAAGCTTCCTGGGGTAACAACAACGTTAAGATATGGCCTTTGATGGTGAACAAGGACCAGGCACATTTGAAGCTGCGCATCTTTCACCTGGCGACTCCATGATTTGAGGATCGATTGGCGACTCCACTGGTTCAATATGGAGAAAATTATGGCTCAAAGGTTTTCTTTCTGTGACTTTTCTCAGGTAGTTGGTTTTCCTAATGCACTTCCTGATAGAGACATATGGGAAAATTTCCTCCCTGAATTTCACGCAAAGAGTTGGGAGGTACCAGCTGATCATTTACTGGACTTTCATGAGGTTATTCATCGACTTAATATCATGCATGAAGATGCCCAGATTAAGCTCTTCAAGTATTCATTGAAGGGAGCTGCTCTTGAATGGTGTCGGTCTCTTCCCGCTGCAAGCATCCGCTCTTTAACAGGTTTTCATACAACTTTCAATTCATTTTGTAAAGACTACTATCCAGCTGATTGTTTGTTTGAAAACTGTTGTGAGGACTTTTCTTTGTTTCATGAAGCCTCTACTGGCCCTGAAGACCATGTCCATGATAAAGCTTTTACTGTGGAGGAAAGCATTTGCCATGAAAATATAGATGTGTTGAATGATATTAATTGCGTTATCCCTAGAACGGAAGCATCTGACATCATATCAGATGCCTCTATTCTTTTAGATGTTCATAACGATCAACATGCCTATTGTGGAAATTGCGAGTTTATGGAGAAAATGTGGTCTATATTAGATGGCTCACCTGGGTATCGGGTTGAAGCAGATGTTCCTAGCTGCCCTGCTTATGATGACAAATACCTCCCTGTTTTTAAAGAAGAGATGGTTGTGGAGGAGAATTTTTCTCTTTTCCTTCAAGGGGTTTCTCACGATATATTTTTACTTGGGATTAAAGAGAAAAAGATTATGTATGAGCAGCCAGAACCAGCAGGTCCCACTATCCCTAAAACGAATTTTTTTTACAGGATCATTGTTCTGGAGGAGGATCATATCAATGAAGGACACCCCCTTTTTGATGTATATTATAGTGATGATGAGCAGCA
>JZKD02S0137532.1:15007-26917 GCA_000966675.3 Picea glauca
TGGTCACTCGAGAAAGAGGAAAGTGTTGTACAAAAGGGAGGCCAAAAGCGTCAAATTGAGTTTCAGAAAGGGAGCACTGTGTTCTCCAGACCCCGATTCGACGTGATCTAAATCCAGGTACCTATTGGGAATGAATAAAGAAGAGAGAGGGTGGTTGAAACCTTGTCTCACTCATTAATTACGAAGTATGGATGTTCCGGCTGAAAGTCTACCCGAGAAGGTCCCCTATACTGGTTCTTTTCACGGAAGCCACGTCGAGTCCTCGACTCGCCAGGAAAGTCTGCACACGCTAATTCAACATTTAAAGGCTCAGCTACCCCCTGACACGAGCCATGTAGAATTAAGGTGGCATATGACAGGGGAGTGCAGGCCAAATTTGATTGAAGAGACTCCTCGCCCTGAAAGTCCAGTAGGTCTCTATTGGGAAAAATGTTTGGGAGTATATATATACTTAATTTTGATATTTTTAGGGGGATCGATGGTTGAGCAAAGCTCCCGGTTGTAAAGTTTTGATGAAGCGTTGGTCGCTCTGTTAATGTATAAGGCATTGGAGACTTCTTACTTTATGGATGTCAGCTTCTTTTCCATCTCTTTGTTTGTTGTATTAGAACAACTCGGAATTGGAGGATCCAATCGAGTTGTAGTTGTTATAGGATGATGTAGGTTGGATCATTGTACCAGTTGCATTGTTTCTAATCAGTTCCTGTGATTTTTTTTTCATCACTGAAACGAATTGGAATTGAAGGATTCAGTCAAGTCACCCCTCAGTTTCTTGAAGCTCTAGACCAAGAGGATCTTGGATTCTAAGTTTTTCATCTTCAAGCTTCTGAAGGCCTGTTGCCCGAGGCAGTCTTGCTCGCCCTTCTCTCAAGTCTTCCATCTGTCACCCTTTAATCCATTTATTGACGGAAGTTGGATCAAGACCTCCCTTGTTTTCTACATGCCAAGCCCAAGTTCTTGAGTTAAAGCTATATCATCTTGAGCCTTTATCCATTTGATCACCCCATTTATTAAAATCGTGACATAAAAAAAACTGATGGGCGTTGGGCTCTGCTCCTGCAAGCAATCCAGGAGTGACTTCTGATGCTAACAAGAAGGGAAAATAAAATGTGGTTGTTGATGCTCTTTCCTGAAAATATGAAGAAGGGTCCCTCTTTTCCCTCTCCTTCGTTTTACCCGATTGGCTCCAAGCTGCTCATCAGGAAATCGTGGTTGCAAGATCCTAAAATATCTCTCTTGATCTAGCAATTGCAAGTAAATTCGCCAACTTCTCTAGGGTACTCTTGGCACAATAATGAGCTTCGCTTCAAAGGTCATCTCTATCTAAGAAAATAGTCACAACTTAAATCTATGATACTTTATGAACTTCATGCTTCACCCACCGCTGGGCATTCAGGTTTTACCAAAACCTATGAAAGAGTAAAACGTTCTTTTTTCTGGGATGGTATGAAACAGGACGTCTGCACCTTTGTGGTTGAATGTGATGTCTATCAATGCAGCAAAGGAGAAACATTCAAAGCCCCTGTCACACTCCAACCCATTCTAATTCCCCCTTCTATTTGGCGAGATATCTCTATGGATTTCATTGTGGGCCTCCCTAAATCAAACAATAAGACAATCATCAAGGTGGTGGTTGATCATCTTTCCAAATATGCTCATTTTTGTGCTCTGCAACATCCTTTCACCGCATCCACAGTAACCCACATTTTCATGGATAATATCTTCAAACTTCATGGCATGCCACATTCTATTGTTTTTGACATGGATCCAACGTTCACCAACAATTTTTGGCAAGATTTATTCAAGTTACAGGGCACCCAATTACATCTCAACATCGCCTATCATCCCCAAAATGATGGCCAAACTAAAATTGCCAACAAGTGTTTGGAAACATATTTAAGGTGTTTTTCATCTGACTGCCAACATCAATGGGCTCAATGGTTACCACTAGCTAAATGGTGGTACAACACATCTTACCATATAGCCACTCACATGACTCCTTTTGAAGCAATATATGGACAAAATACACCATCATTTCTCTCATACATTCCAGGTGTCTCTAAGGTTCATAAGGTTGAAAAGAATCTTGCAGTACATGAGGCCATTCTCCATACCCTCAAAGACAATTTCGTGATGCCTCAAAATCACATGAAACAACAAGCCAATCAAGGTCATTCTAAACGTCAATTTGTTGAAGGGGGCCAGGCATTTCTTCATCTTCAACCTTATAAACATACTTCACTGAAAGGTGAAAATTGTCAGAAGCTTTCTCCCAAATTTTACGGTCCTTATGTCATTATCAAGCGTGTGGGGCCGGTCGTCTACCAGTTATCTCTTCCCAATGATTCTAAGTTCCATCCAACTTTTCATGTCTCATTATTAAAGAAGGTGATTGGAACTAAGTGCCAAACTCAAACCCGTCTCCTTGAGTTGGATGAAGAAGGTTTCATCTGGTTACATCCCCAAGCAGTCTTGGACCAACGTGAACATCATCTCCATTAGTGCACCATCTGGGAAGTGTTAGTTCAGTGGAAAGATACAAATCCAGAAGATGCCACCTGGGATCCTGCTACCATTTTGGAACAATTTCCTCATCTCAAGCCTTGAGGACAAGGTTGTTTTCAAGGGGGAGGGCATGTTAGGGACCTAACCTCCCTAACCCCTCATGTAGATAGAATAATATAGTTTCCATGTATTAAAGGTCAACATTATTTTATAAAGCCTATTTAATAAATGAGAACAAGTTAATGTAAGAAGACCTAATACAAGCTTCTGCTTCTAGAAAGATCTTTTGCTAAAAGGTTTTGTTATCCCTTATCCTAGGGATAACTAAGGAGATCATGTCTCGAGACCCACAAGTCATAGACATGGATTGTTGATAGTCAGATAACTTGAGCATGGCCCCGGAGGGCCCATGTTTTCTTCGTTGCAACCCATCTATCAGTAGCAACAACATCCATCCCACTTTCCTAGTCCTAAAGTAGCACTAAGTCTTTCTCCACAAGGTAATGAGTCTAGGTATCATGGTATGTGTCACTCTGATTATTGAAGCACTTAAGTATGTTGCATTGAATTCTCCTTCATTTCATAATGTTTTCTTGGAAATTATGTTATTTAACTTGTTCATACCCGGGAGGGTGACATGATGCCCTAGTAAGTTGATCTCCCTTTAGGATGAGTTGTCACTGGGTGGGTCTATGAAAGGTCATCGTTCATTCCCTCCATACTTACCACTTTCCATCGTTATTCCTCTCATCATCCCCCCACCTTAGTTCGAGCATTGGGTTTGCCATGCTAGGAAGGGTTGTACCTTGCCTTGTGGGAAGAAGGGGCTAAAGGCCCAGAGGGTAAAAGTAGTTAGCAAGAGTTAAAATCCAAAATTAAACCTTTGAGATGCTTCGTCGAGGGATTCCCGAGAAAGCAGTAAAAAGATTCTCAGTGAGAAAAAGGAACCCATAAGATAAATCAAAACTCAAGGTACTAGTTGGCGGATGGGAGGTCTCATCATGAGCCAGCCTATTAAGACCATGGGCATGTAGAGATATGACACTACCATCTATCTGGTCACCAAACCAGGGTGGTGTCTCTTGGTGGCATAACCAAGGGAAAGGGGCTCTCATCACGAGCCAACCTTCTCATCTCCATGAAATGCCTGTTTGTAACGATGTTACCTCTGGTCACCAAGCCATGACAGTGTCCCCAACTCTTCCATTGAAGCATGAAAGAAAAAGAACAAAATAAATAAAGCTAAGAATAAAAAGCATTGAATGGGCTAGGAAACAATGGCATCCATGATAAGGTACAACTCTCCCTCTACAAAGGCACCCACAGGTAAGACCTACATTTCCTTGTTATCACTACACCTTGTGCCCAAACACTTCCCCCACACTACTTCACATACACTTACATGACCTACATTGGTTCTCACCTAGGAAACACCCCAAACTTAAGAAGGATTATCCCAATAGGACATCCTGAGACCTTCTCCAAACCTTGCTTGTTAAATTGCAAAACGTCTTTGAGCATTTGTCTGGATAAAGGGGGGTTTGAGGCACATTTTTGGGTAATTTTATTATTAGATGTGATTGACATTGCTATGATCCCCGTGACTTATGAACCCTTGGAGGGCGTACTTTTTGTTGCTGCAAGACTTTTCCCGGTGGATAGGTACATATGGGGGAATGATTAGCTCGGACCTCCATGGGGATGAAAGCCCACAGATGGGCGTTGTGACCCCAATCAGGGGCAGAGGGACACCAAAGACTTGCACCAGGAAGAAAGAAGGGTGTTGCACCATGGGCACTTTGTCATACCTATACCCAGGGAAATCTTGTCTTTCCACCTGGACGTTGACCTTTGGGAGCCCATGATGTCACCTTTATGACCCTAGACGTCATCCACAGTTAGGGTTTGCATATATAAGAGAAGTTGTGTGATAGTTGGCACGTGTGGCAACATTCAGGGCCTTTGGAGGCCAAACATTCTGCATTTGAGGCCCAACTTTCCACCCTAGGGTCCTAACGTCACCCTAGAAGGGCATGATGTCACCCTTGGAAATGATATTAGGGTTTAATTAATTTCATTTATGTAAAAATTGGATTTTTGATGTAATTTGGCCAGGTCGGCCTTTTTATGACCTAAATTTAATTAAAGGTCATTGAAACTATATAAATAGAGAGAAAAGACTCTCATTTTTAGATCATCACTCATCACACAAGTAGTTTGGTCTGAAATTTGCACTGTTTTTGGGGTTTATGGGCTGAAATTCTAGGTGCACTTTCTCTTGGAGGCTAAATTTTGCAACTCGGATAATTTCTCGGTGAAGTTACTTGGCATTCTAAGGTTTTATGGCTTGATTATTCTTGGTGAATTAAGTAAATCTGCAATTCTTCATTTTATTTGAATGGTTTATGGTAAATTTTCTTATTCATGTTAAAGATTATGAAATTGCTTTCTTGACAAACCCCAGGAGTAAAGGACTTAACTTGCTACTTCTTTATTCTTTATTTGCTATACTTTTCTAAGGAGACCTTGACTTAGGTGAACCTTTATAGCCCTAAAATACTAGCACTTTAGTGGTTATTACCTAGTCAATTGTTGCTTCTAATATCTCCTAATAGTCTAAGGGAGGAAGGTTTGCTAGAGCCTAAAATTGCTTACACTCTAGCAAATTCATCTTTAGGGTTTGGATGTTTGAGACCTTGAAGAGCCAACACCTCTTCCATCCATCCCTTCTCCTTAGGAAAGTACAATCATTGTGTCATTTCTTCCAAGAGAAAACTGTTATCTATAGACTCCATTACCTTATAAAGGCACTAGTTTACCCACTATAATGATTGATAAAAAAAACTCTCAAACTATCTTCCTTGAAACCTTTACTAACTTCTACTAACCTTAGACTTGACTAATCCATTGACTAACTTGTTGTTGTTGAAAAATATTGCTACAGCCATCTAACAACAACAAATCTATCTTAAAAAGTGACAATAAAAGTTGATTAGACATTGCCACTTTTGCTTCTGACAAGTTGTTATCATTCTGTCAACTTAGAGTTATATTTTCTTGTCATTTTCAAGCATTTTTAAGGCATAATTATTGTGGTTGTTACAAAACATTGATTGTTGTTGTAAAACAATTACATTGATGCAGTTTTATATCAGCGTACTTATTTTTCAGAGGTTCATGTTCTTATGAAGAACTAACATCATATGGTACTTGGAAATTACACTCTTTTTCTATTTGTTGTCTTGTTCTGGGCAGGTACACTTTATTTACCTTTTTGCTTCATCTCTATAAGACACAAAGAACCTTTGACTTGAGTGACCTATGAAAGGGGGAGGAGACTTTCTCGTACCTTTTACCTTATCTTTCTCAAACCCTCGAGTCACTGGAGACATCTCCCCTGGGGTACTGTAACATACTCCTAAATATAAAGGGGTTTCCTATTAAGGTGACAGTGATAGGTCACCCCCTGTTACGCCAATATTGCATCCACTCTCTTTGGGCTTTAGGAAAGTACAAATTGTGCAATAACATGTTCTTTAGAAGATAGAATTAGTATAAATAAGAGTAGGGGGCTTGAGAAGTTTTGTCTTGAGAATTATTGTAATAGAGCGCTGCTCTACTGGAGGTTTCTCCCTTAAAGAGGCAAGTGAACATTGTTTCCTATCAAGAAAGGTATTATTTTGGTGTTGTGGTTTCATATATTGTGTTGTTCCGTTGTTATTTTCTGTAGTATTTATGTTTATTTACTATTATAATAGATCTAGTACCTTACATTGGCACCATAAATATAATAACAAATGTGGAAGGAGTGGTGCATAAAGTGGAAAAATGAATGAATTGAATGAGACTACACACATGAATATAGTTTCTAGCCTCATCTAAGCTTATCATATGCATTCCAACCCACCATAAATTTCTCAATTAAGTTTCAAGGCAAGGTAACAATTTTACCATGTTTTCCTCATAGTTGCATTTAGTGCCTAGAGGCCTTCTTCGAGGTTTAAAAACAAATTCATGTATGAATATCTTAGTAATGTTAATGACATGAATCAAAGACCATATTACATTTAGCACCTAGAGGCCTCCTTCGAGGTTTAAAAAAAAATTCACGTATGAATATCTTAGTAACCAAAGACCATATATCAAGGATGGAGGACATGTAGAGAAGTTTTGATTTTGGTGAAGCAATGCTCTAAACAAGACTAGCTTCCAAGGGCCTTTTATGAGTATTTTTGGTGGCCCATCAAAATGGGTTTTTAATTTTTGAAGAGGTCAATCTACCATTTTTGGGGGCCTATGAACTTACGCCAATTAACAAAATTCAATTCAAAGGCTTGTGGGTATAAAAACATGTATTAATTTTTTTCTCATCAACATAGCAAATTTGGTTTCCCAAATTATCAAATCTATCAAACAAAAGGCAAAGGATTTCAACCACTTTGGAAAGCTCTTTGTATCCTCTACACTTGGAAACAAATGATTCAACAATTAAGGTTAGATGAAGATGTAATGGCTTAATTAAGTCAAGAAACCAATGGATTCCACAAAAGCTGGTTTTAATTCATTTTTTAAGTAACCATAAAGATTTCTTTGAGTTTATTTTGAATCTTGAACTTGCACATAAGGCATATTCAATCCTTTGGCGACTGAGTTTCAAGCCTTTTTTCAGAAGCATGGGAAACTATGAAGGTATTGAGCTTCAATGACTTCCTTTTGATCGATGATGAGTCAAAAAAGTTGTGAAATCATTGAACAACCATGAAAATCCAATGACTCATCTAATGAGACATTCAATCAGCTACAAAGAAATGAGAATTCAGTGTTTAGATCCTTAAGGAAGTTTTACTCCACTTTGGGATGCATTTCATCAAGGAAATATTGAAATTATTGAGTTGGGGATCTTGATGGCTCCCCAAGCTAGTGATTTTCCTCATGTAGAATATATCATAGAGTTGAGAGGCCAACAAGCCTCCAAACTTTGTGATTGATTATTGATGGTGAAAGTGAACAAAATTTTCCACTCTAGGCCAAAGGTAAGTGTCAAAAAATTCTATTTTCAAATAATTAACCTAAGAAAAGGAAAATCACTAGGTTAAGAGGCTCATTAAGCTTCAAAGCTAGTGATTTGTCTCTGAAAACAAATATTTCACTTTTCTTTGTTACATGTAGTTTGAACCTAATGATTGAGCCTTTTGAACCTAAGCATTTTGAACCTTGAACTTAGAGATTTACCCAAAAAAGTAGATCACTCATTTCCCATTACTATATGCCTTATGAACCGATAAATTCACTTCTTGGCTCATCAACTCTATGATTTGTATATTTGGTTTGGTTGTTTGCAAGTGTAACTCCCAAATTTTCTGGGAAGATTAAGAACTGGAGATTTTTAAAGCCATATTGTAAGGCCTCTGGAACCTAGCTCGGGTGTGCACATCAACTCCCTACCTTAACTAAAGATTGGGTAGTGGATGCATATGTGCGACGTGCTAAAACGATGTGCACGAGAAATCTTGGGCACCAGGGAACCCCTCAACGAACCTTGACAAGGATGTTGGCACATTGGTGGGTAGGAGCACCTTGGGTGCCTGACGCACCAAGGAGACTCACCACAACACCTTGGCAAGACACTTTGACATGTGACGGGCCAAACACTGTTTGGAACAAGTCGGGGACTTGGAGGCACGAAGGCGTCGCCACGGGTCGACCATACTCGTCATGCGAAGCGTATTCCCAAGTCGTTGGGGGTTTGTTACATGAATTGTGAGCATGACAGAAGTGGTAGGACTAGCACAGCCGCTAACTCGGCTGGTGAACGCAGATAGGTATCAGCTCTTTCCCACGTGACAGGTAATGCTTAAAAACTCCATAATGGAAAAAGATAAAATAAAAGAACCCCCGCAGTTAAAAAAAATATAGGTATCAGCACTTTCCCACGTCACAGGTAATGCCTTAAAAACCCCATACAGAAATAAATAAATAAAACCCCGCAGTTAAAAATAAATAAAAGAACTGCGCGCAATGTTTAAAAACCCCATACAAAATTGTGGTCACAATCGTGCATAGTGGACTAAAAATTGCCACAAATATAGGCCCTTTTTATCTTATACACCAAGCTTGCAAAAACATCCCCAATGCAAAGCAAATTGTTCCCTGAAACAGTCAATATATCTATCAATAAGCCGAAATGGAGGGTACTGTTCCAATCTATATTGTCCTGAAAGCTTTCTCTTGCAGTTAACAAGTTTTGTAGAACATTAAGCTGCTTACCGAGTATACAAGGCTAACAAGCTCAATATTCCATCCTAGAGCCCAGAGATTGGACTTCTTATACTCGCAGATTACAGCAATTAGAATATATTCTACAATTACAATAAGACTTGTGAGTGTCGTCAATGATAATTGAGCCGGATACCTCTTCAGAATAAGAGCCTGTATCCAATTTCACCCATCAAGTGTCAAGGACTTATGAATGGAATAAAATCAGTGGAAGGAATAGATAGAATTGGCAATACAGGCATTGATGATGGCTGTCACCTGAAAAACAATACATGCAGACCAAACAGCCACGAAAAACAATACATGCAGACCAAACAGCCACACTCACAAAGACTAAGATGGAGCCCAAAAACTTAAGAGGAGGACCAACAGCAGAAGAGATTATATAATTTCCATTTTCTGTAAACAACATAGCCCTCGCAAAATGTGGATGCCCTGTAAACTGCTGCAAGTTCATTCTGTCTAACAAATACATTCAGCGGCAAAACTTATCCCATCAAAACAGATAGCCAAACAAGAAAGTATATTTTTTAAGGCTCTGCACTTTCCATTGAGATGACCTATTTCACAATCCAATTCACATACCATTCAATCAACCCCGTAATATATAGAAACCGTCCATTGCTAGTGAATGAAACAACTCCGACACCCCCTCGATGACAGTCATTTTCTCTCCATCTCAGCTGCCCCACACTACACCCTCCTCGAACGATGCTCCCATTGGCCAGGACCGACACCATGTTGTCCGGATTCACCACGTCCAACGCTCTCTGTAAACCTCTCGAACACTGAAGCAACAACAAGAGATCTCCCTCTTGGTCACTGCAACAATCCCATCGCTGCCAGCCACGAAAAAAACGTTTTACATCCCAAATGTAAAATGCATGTGAAAAGTGGTAACGTTTTACATCCAAAAAAACGTGGTCACTGCTCTAAATAATTGAACGCTGCAATGAGGCATTCTATACAGATTAATCTTTAATCAGAACTTTATAGGATAGTAATTCCTTAATCATACTAAGTAAATGTCAAAAAGTAAACAAGGAAATAGAGGTATTCATAAATGCAAAGAAGTTATTAACATTAAATTTCATTCATTGATTTGAGTGTAAGATGAAAAATATACCAACATCATTAATTTTTAGCCATCAAATTGAAATTTGTGATTAAAACATTGATTAAACCATCAATTCCCATAGAAAAGAGGCGTAACGAGGTGTGGATGTTCACTTGGATCAGTTCACCCAATTTATGGGTCGACGCACCCAAGACTTCACTGACGAGAAGCATGGTATGGGCGCTCGGTTAGACGACAAAAACAAGAGATGGTTTCAACGGACAAGGCATGGGGTGCCCAGATGGGCAAGTGCACCTAAGAGAATGACTCGACAGATAGATGGATGGGCGGTCGATGATGCTACGCATCCAACATACACCCTAACACCTTGACGTGTGGGCACTCGATGAAACGACGTGCCCTGACACACTTAGCGTATGGGCTTGGTGAAACGGTGCATTCAAAAGACACAACCATCCACCAAGGCAAGGCATAGAAGGAAAGGGGCAATCAAGAAAGAACACAAGTCTAGCTTTCGATCTGTGGCTTAGATGCAGTGCACAGAGTTTGGCAAGGGGGAACAAGGCGCAACATGAAGTTAAAATATGCCAAACAACCACACGGTGAGGCTACGCTCACTTCTGTATTATTCAATGAAGACGGATTACATCCTTATATAGGAAAAGACTCGATCGAGTTGGTTACATGCAAACCAAAGACAACTAGACTCTTAACTAAGAACTGACTCTTAACACGCCTACAATTGACTCTCATAACTGAAGCTTACAACTGGCGCTTTCTCCATTATTTCCAAGTCTCCCCCTTAATGGAGAATGGATTGACTTCTACACCTAACATCTCCCTAAACAGTTCAAACTTAATCTTTCCAAGAGGCTTAGTGCATTAGGGCATAGTCTATGAAAAACAGACCACGATGGTTGAAGAAAGGCGGTGGAGAGCACCTGGAATGGTGGCGTTAACTTCCACCAAAACCAATACCGTATTTGGACTTCACTGGCCCAGAGAACCAAGAGCGGCTCGCTAGCCCCGAATTAAATGACTTGCCAGAGAAACTTAAACTCATGGGTTCTATGACATTTGAAATGGTATTCATTAGGGCATAGTCTTTATACCTCTCAGGAAGTCGAATCTGTCTTGAAGATCTTCTCAACTGATTATCTTCCTCCCCACTTTCTGAAGATCTGTCTTCACCTCTAGGTGAACTGTGACTACTTGAATTGTCCATATCACTGAGTCTTTCTTGTTGTTGTTGTTGTTGTCGCTGCAGGGATGGCTGTTGTTGTGTGGGCTGCTACTACTACTACTCTTCTTTAACTCCTTCATCAAGAAGTCTCTGCCATTCCTCATGACTGTTGTTGTCATGATTTTCTGCTTCCTTCTCATGGAAAAGTACATCTCTACTTGCAAATACTTTGTGAGTAGCAGGATCAAACAGTTTGTATGCTTTAAATTAAGAACAATACCCAATGAAAATACATTTAATGGATTTAGCATCCAATTTCCTCCTATTCTCCTTTGGAATATGAGCAAAAGCCTTACACCCAAATACTTTCAAATTATGAACTGCAGGTTTGGAACCATTCAAGGCTTCGAAAGGAGTAACATTATCAAGACACCTTGTTGGACTTCTATTCTTTAAATAAACTGCAGTATTTATGGCTTTAGCCCAAAATGCATTTGAGAGATTCTTACCTTTCATCATACTGCGTGCACACTCTATCAGAGTTTTGTTTTTCCTTTCAACGACTCCATTTTGCTGTGGAGTGTGAGGTACTATAAACCATTGTACTATTCCATTATCTTTGCAATATTTCTTGAAGTCCCCTGATTTATACTCTCCCCCTTGATCTGAATGGAGGATTTTGATGGATTTTCCTGTCTGCTTTTCCACCATAGTTATGAATTCCTTAAAGTACTCAAAAACATCACTTTTTCGTCTAAGGAAGTAAACCCATGTGTATCTCATGCAATCATCAATAAATAATAGAAAGTAAAATGCACCTCCTAAAGACCTCGTCTGCATAGGCCCACAAACATCAGTATGCACAAGA
>JZKD02S0137532.1:28072-38334 GCA_000966675.3 Picea glauca
CAGGTTTCAGTTCAGTTCCCTTCGCAATGTTCCAGACACCATAGCCCTCCATGAGCGTCTGCATCTTGAATTTCCAGTTAATGAAGTTCGAACCATCTAACTTGTTGGCTTCGTTGAGGTAGGTCTCTGCAAGCGGATTCGCTATCGCTGCAACTTAGCCTTTGCAAGTGAATCGCCAAGGATATGCAGCTTTCTGTCGAGTTTTCTCTTGTACTGAGCAGTTCGTCGCTTTGCCTTCGGATACCACTGGTCTGTCTCAATCTACATCTGTTCTCAATTTTCTTAAAAGAAGTATAAGAAAACCTTAAAACCACTTTATGTATTAAAAAAAAAGTTCCTTAAAAGAAACACCTTTTTTTGTTTTAATACACATGCATGCATCCACTTTTAAATATCTACCTCACAATTTCTTCAATCTCTTACCCACTTTAATAAACTTTATAGTACATATAAAGTTTAAACTCCACATGCAACCACTTTAATAATAATAAAAAAGTGAATAACTCCTTCCACCATTTTCACCTCACGCTTTTAGGAAACTATAATAATAAATTTTAATTACCTTTATAACTCCATTCCACCTCACTCATTCAAAGGAATGATCTAAAAGTTTAACTCGCTTTAATAAAAAACAACTCCAATGAAAGCTTTAATAAAAAACAACTCCAATGAAAACTCATGCATGCAAACTACCGATTTGTCTTCACTCCACACATGTAAAATGTTGCTCAAAGCTCACGCATGCAAACTTGCTCATGGATTAGATGGGAGATGGTGGATCGGCCCTCACGTTTCAATGTTCACGCAAATCGTGGCTTCCCACAAGCTCCAAAATTTCACGCTATCTCTTTCTACGGATTTTCTCCCGGAAACCTTCAGGATTTTCCTTCCACACACGAGCTCACGCGATTTGCAAGCAGACGGTTCTCCACGCGACTCAAGAATCCACGCCTGCGTAGTTGTCGCACCTCACTCCCGTGGCTCTGATACCAAGTTAAAATATGCCAAACAACCACACGGTGAGGCTATGCTCACTTTTGTATTATTCAATGAAGACGGATTACATCCTTATATAGGAAAAGACTCGACCGAGTTGGTTACATGCAAACCAAAGACAACTAGACTATTAACTAAGAACTAACTCTTAACACGCCTACAACTGACTCTCACAACTGAAGCTTACCATTGGCACTTTCTCCATTATTTCCAAGTCATGAAGCATCCAAGTGATTGTTTCGTTAAGTGTTTCACACAAGTGTTCTAGATGAAATATGGCACAAAGAGGTGCTCGAGTTTGTCATCAACAAATGTGAATGACAAAACTGGTGATTTTGCAGTGAGGAATCACAAGTCCATTGGTGGTTTCAGTTGAGACATGTTTGCGACTGTAGGATAAGGTAAGTGTGACGTTGGAGTAGTGTGTGAGTAGCAGTACAATGGGACGACGAAGCACTTGGATAACTGTAGGGTGTCTTGGGTTGAGTAGTTGGTGAGTTGGACAAAAGGTGGAAGGGAGTTTCAGTGTAGACGAGCATACTGTTCAATGGTTCTACATGAAGAAGAGTGATAGAGGGTTGCGATAGGTTCGAGACCAGGAGAAGCACTGACACAACCTCCTAAACATAGTTGATTCATGTACTCCTTGTACATTTTTTTGTTGTAAACGAACTACACGCTTGATTCATTGTATGATAACTAGCACAGTCGCAAAGTGGCTGGTGAACGCCCAAAGGCGATGCCAAAACTTCCTCCCTGAGACGCTGAAACGCACATAGAGCTGAGGAAATCTAAAAGTTAATTTCAAATGTGGTAATTCCAAAGGTTAATCAGTGAAAAAGGTTAAACAGGTTAACTGATGCATTAAAAAATATAAGGAAGTTATGAAGAGTAAATCATATTCATTGATTTGGGAGGAGACTAAGAATATGCCAGCATCTTCAATTGTTATCAGAGTAGAATTTTAGATTAAAAGGTGATTAATTGTGCCCATCTCCAATAGATATACGCCTTTTGATGTAGTAAATTGAAGGGTGTTAGGTCTAGTGGGGATATATTGGAATGTGTATTATGTTTCATGTTCTTGGTTGAATTCTGCTAAGTGTTGAAAGAATAACAAGTTAAACACATAACTATTATAAGATTTAAAGTGTAGGTGTAGTCTGAACCTAGTACACTCAGGTTGGTTTCACCACCGAGTAGTTGCAGTGTCACACGATCTCCAAGCCACCGAGAGACCCGGGCAAGCCAAGTCTATTCCGCCCTCGAAATTTGGTGTTGGGGTTGTGACAGTTGGTATCAGAGCGCATCTTGACCATTTTCTGAGAGAGGAAGTTGATATCAAAATTCGGTTGTAGATAGCTCTGTCATTGCAGTAATAGTTGGTTTGTGTACTTGACACATAATTCATCGTAGACTTCGAGGAAGGTTTGGGTGAACAGTCTAGTGAAGAACAATTGATCACCACAGGCCTTAAGAAGTCAGTCTAGCGAACTCTTCGTGATAGGTTGGTAGCCCGTCAACTATTGAAGTATGAAGACCTCATAGATAGCTCGACCAACAACCAATATGCGATGAACGAACGCAGGATGGAGATTAAGGTCGATGACATGGTCGAGATGAACCTTGAGGAAGAATAGAGAAGGGATGTGGAAACAACTGATCTAAGCTTGAAGAAGATCAGAGATATCACTGCGTGATGGACTTTGTGGGACGATAAACTAAATTATCTGTTGGTGGACATCACATACTACCAAGTACTAGAATTGGACTTGTCTGAGTGGAAGGAAATTGTGAATATTGACTCTATTATCGTAGGACAACCGTGCACAGTTGATGACATTAACTCCATCATATGCGACGTATGTTGGGGGAACCATTTCAAGAAGTATTATCCAAGGAAGGAAAAGGCTTGGGAGAACAAGCTTGAAGTAGCTTAAATGATTTTGACCAAGGATAGGCTATAGAAGAGAGGAGACTAAACCACCACAATTGCATGACTTGGAAAGAAGAGATGAAACGATTCAAACACCATTGATGGGAGCGCTCAAAGAGGAGAAGGCCCATCACAAAAAGAAGAAGAGCAGTGAAAATAAGAGGCGAAATAGAATTAGACGTAGGAATGTTCGTGCCTTCTATATATAAAGGACCACTTTGCAAAAGACTACCCATAGAAAGGGAGGGTCGCTCGATTGGTTAAGAAAGATGAGGTCCAAGAAAAATCCAAAGAGTAGAAGCCTAACATTTCAAAGGAGACAATTTAGATTCAACAACCTTCAAAAGAAGCATTGGTGGATTTCATGCAGAGGAGTCAAAAGGAGGACATAGAAACTTCGCAGAACTTGGATGAGACAGGTCTCCATTTTGTGAACGTAGTAGTATGCAGGTTGAAGGTTGCAATACGTATTGACACTGGTGCATCACACAACTTCATTGGGGAATGGATTTTTAACTCACTTCATTGTGAGCCGGAGGAGTATGCATATTTGTATAAGGCTGTCAACTCTGCTGTGAAGATGACAGTTGGGATAGTTCATTCAACCCCTATGAAGATAGGAGACTGGTTCGACAACTTAATGCGTTGATATTGGGGAAATACTTTTTTAAGTTTGCTTGAGCAGTCCCCTTGGCATATGAAAATCGCTTGGTATTTTTGGGCTAGACAGAAGTATTAAGTGTGCCTATGGTGAGAAAAGTAGGCTTGACTAGAAGTCTTAGAACTCTACGATTAGATTGCTAGAGGGGGTCAACGTAGGAAACCCTCTACACAACATGGTGCAGTAGACAATGGACGATCTGAACATACCCTCTTTGACGAACATGGGTGGAGGAAGTTGGAATATGGTGGAAGTGGAGACTTTTGTGAAAGTAATTATGAAGAATATAGGTCGAGTGCAAGTGCATCAGATTCCACAAGAAGGAAAGAACCCAAAGATCATTGCGACACTTTTGGAAGATGCGGGATAGAGTACTCAGTCGAAGTCACCATCAAAATCGGAGATTTACGGAGGTCGGTCTAGTGACCTTTACGGAGCCATTGATTCGAGCGACATAACCAAATGACATGTTAAAGCAATTATCAGTTCTGACTTGGACGACGAAGCAGAGCAGGTAGGAAGAGAGGATCATGATCCCACATCGATTGTTAACGTTTGCTGAAAATCCATGGGGATATACGACTTCCAATTGATAGTCGAACAACTTGAACAGTTCGAGTGCTCACTGAAGGAGGTCGGGTTGGTCCTAAGGTATATGTGAACTGAAAATAAGTCAGACACAATGTTTTCTCATATCCTTAGAGGTGGCCACTGAGCTTACACCGAGCTTACACCATATACTAAGCAAGATAACGTGTGGGCACATTGTTGGGAGGAAATACAACCCAACATACCTTGAGAGAGGCACAACTGTAATGTAGGTGAATTCGAGAAGGATAGTAATTTGGGAGCTTGGGCATGAAGAGAAGAACTTAGATAAAAAATAATGGTTTGTGGTGTGAGGAAGTATGTTTTCATGGGTTGGATGTGACGGTAGGGCTAGCTACCCGACCAATCCAAGACGCAGGCAAGCTCAATGTACATAGGCATATCAGGGAGAGTCGAATTATGGATGCAAGAGTATGTCATTAGGAGAAAACAATCAGACGAAAGGAGCTTCTCGATAATAGGACTGACAACAAAGTAGAAGTATTGTAGGTTGTCGGGATGACAACAAATTGGAACGGGGGAGGATGTAAGGCCTTCTACACTTAGCTTGGGAACACACATCTACTCTTTGCCTTAACTGAAGATTGGGAAGGGAATGCATATGTACGACGTGCTCAAATGATGTGCACAGGACATCTTGGGAACCAAGGCACACCTCGGCGAACCTTGACATAGATGTTAGCACATTGGTGGGTAGGAGCACCTTGGGCGCCCGACGCAACAAGGAGACTCACCACAACACCTTGGCAAGACACTTTGACATGTGACAGGTGAAACACACTTTGGAACAAGTTGATGACTTGGAGGCATGAAGGTGTCACGATGGGTCGGACAGACTCATCATGCGATGTACGCTCCCAAATCGTTAGGGGTCAGCTAGATGAAGTTTAGGCATGGCATAAGTGGCAAGACGAGGTGTGGGCATTGATTTGGATCAGCATGCCCAAGTTATGGGCCAGTGCACCCAAGACTTGAGCAACGAGAAGCAGGGTATGGGCACTCAGTTAAACAACACGACCAAGAGATGGTTTCGACGGACAAGGCATGGGGTGCTGGGATGGGTAGGTGCACCCAAGTGAACAACTTGGCAAATAAACGAATGGGTGCTCGATGACACAACACACCCAACATACACCCCAACACCTTGACGTGTGGGCACTTGATGAAATGATGCACCCAGACACACTTAGTGTATGGGCTTTGTGAAATGGTGTGTCTAAAGGACGCAACCATCTGCAAAGGCAAGGTACATATGTATAAGGCAAGGGGGAGGATGCCGAATGAAAGGAAAGGGGAAATCGAGCAAGAACACAATTCAATCTTTCATTCTAAGTCTTGTACACAATGCGTAAGGCACAAGCAGTGCATATAGTTCAACAAGGGGGCATAGGGAGCAACATGAAGCATCCAAGTGACTATTTCATTAAGTGTTTTGCACAGGTGTTCTAGACGAAGTCTGGAAGTACTGGTTAAGTGGGAAAGGTGCACAGGCACATCTGGAACTATGGTTGGATAGAGAAAGAAGCGCCTAGGTCTGTCATCAATGAAGGTGAATGATAGAACTGGTGAGTCAGCAACAAGGAATCACAAGTCCATTGGTGGGTTCAATTGAGACTTGTCTACGACTATAGGAGAAGGTCAATGTGACGTTGGAGCAATGTGTGAATAGTAGCACGGTTGGACGATGGAGCACTTGGATAACCACAAGGTGTCTTGGGTTGTGTAACTGGTGAGATGGAAGGAAGATGGAAGGGTGTTTCGGTGTAGACAAGTGGATTGTTATGTGGTTCGACATGAAGAAGAGCGATGAAGGTCTACGATAAAAGGTTATGTTGAGGCATCAAAGACTGGGGCATATCGGAGAAAAGAGTTTTCGACTACTACATAGTAAAGGTATGGTTGAAGGTATATCTAATTGCTCTCTGGATTTTTATTTCTGTGAAAATTGTGTATATGGGAAGAAGAATCGAGTAAGATTCCCCTCCAGGGATGATTTTAGGGGCTAAATTTCGCTCATGGGCTAATTTTCCATGGTTTTTCCAAAAACGAGATTCGCTATTTTAAAAATGATTCGCCCAAATTCTATAGGATAAAATTATTTTCCCTTAAAAATCGCCAAAATTTTATAAAAACTATATAAAATGCTTAGAAATTTGAATATTTTTACAAAAATTTCGCCAAACATTTATAGTTTACATATGAAGGATTTGTAAGATTCGCCAAGGTTTCTAAATTTAAAAATAAATTTCCATCATGAAAATCATCCCTGTTCCCCTCTGGTGCAATGAGAGAAGACAAAATTTTACAGCTAGTGCACAGTGATGTGTTTGGACTTGTGTTGGTTCCATCATTGGGAAAATCTGTGTACTATATCTCTTTTATAGATGACTTCTCGAGGAATACTTGGATATATTTCCTCAGGAAGAAATCTGAAGTCTTTGACAGGTTTAAAGAGTTTAAGGCTCTTCTTGAGAATCAAACAGAGAAAAGAATTAAGGTGTTGAGGAAAAATAATGGTGGAGAGTTATGCGGGAATGAATTTAAAGAATTTTGTAAGAAGTGCGGTATAGCAAGTAAGAAGACTACTTCATATACACCTCAACAAAATGGAGTCGTAGAAAGGATGAACAAGACGCTGATGGAAAAACCAAAGTGCATGTTCAGTGGTGCCGGGTTAGGGCAAGAATTTTGGGCAGAGGCAGTGGGTATTGCATGTTACCTGGTCAACAGATCACTCTCGTTAGCACTGGATGACAAGACTCCACAAGAGGTATGGATTGGTAAGAAACCTTCTCTCACACATCTCAAGGTATTTAGATGTGAGGCCTATGTTCATGTTCCAAAGGAAAACATGAGTAAGCTAGATAAGAAGGCTGAAAAGTGTATCTTTATTGGGTATAAGGATGGTCTTAAAGGTTATAATCTTTGGAACCCAGAAACTATGAAGGTTGTGTATAGCTGAGATGTGGTATTTAAAGAAATAAAATATGTTGTCAAACAAGATGTCCTACCAAGTAAGGAAGAACAAGAGAAAATAGAGTTTTATTTAAAGGATGATGAATCAAACTTTATAGAAGAACAAGAATCAGAAGAAGAAGATCCTCATACTCCAATATTGAGGAGATCGGTTCAGGAAAGAAGGCAACCGAAAAGGTATACTTAGCCCGATTTTCATTCAAATTTTACTTTGTCTATCACTGATGATGATCCTAAAACTGTTAGGGGGGAAGTGGATTAAGAGGATGGAAAACTCTAGAAAAAGGCCATGGATGAAGAAATGTCAGCCTTGGATAAGAATGAGGCTTGGGATCTAGTAGAGTTGTCGACTGGAAGAAACCACATTGGAAACAAATGGGTATTTAAAAAGAAGTTGAATGCAGAAGGAAAAGTGGAGAAATACAAAGCTCAGTTAGTAGCAAAGGGTTATTCCCATGTTAAGGGAATTGATTTTGGTGAGATTTTTTCTCCTGTTGCCAAGTTAACTTATATTATATTTTTGTTATTTGTTGTTGTTGCATTTGATTTTGAAGTAGAACAGATGGATGTGAAGACAACATTCCTACATGGGGATCTTGAAGAAGAAATCTATATGAAGTAGACAGAAGATTTTGTTGTGAAGGGAAAGAAGGAGTTGGTATGCAAGTTGAAAAAGTCCTTGTATGGTTTAAAACAATCACCAAGGATGTGGTATAAAAAATTTGATACTTATATGTTGGGACTTGGATTCACAAGAAGCAAAGAGGATCATTGTGTGTATTTTAAATTAATTGGTGAGCTTTTGATTTATTTGGTCTTGTATTTGGATAACATGTTGTTGATAGGAAACAATAAGGAGATTATCTAGGATGTGAAAACTCAGTTGTCCTCTAAATTTGACATGAAGGATCTCGGTGCTGCAAATTTCATTTTGGGCATGGAAATTGTAAGGTCCCCAAGGCCGAGCCCCATTGTAAATCTGGCTTATGAAATGAATTGTAAATATGTTTTATAGGCTGGTGAGCCAAGTTTATATAAGTCGGTGGGCTTATGTGATTGTTAGGCCAGAGAGCCTAAGGGTTGAAGGCCAAGAGCTTGATTTTGTACCTGTATGTATGCAGCACATTAATAAAAAATATAAACACCGCCACATACAGGCTGACACGATGAATGAGTGATGGGGGACTAAGCTTCCATTGAGTGGGCAAGGGATTAGGGGCTGGAAGGTGGGAAAAGGGGGCTAAGTGGGGAGCCTAGGGGATAAGCCTAAGGGCTTAAGTCCTTGGGAATAATATTTTAATATTATTCCAAAAAGCCATGGGAAATATTTGTATTTGTTTAATCCTAAGTTCCTGGAAGGGGAACGTGTGCAAAATGGGAAACATGCAGCCCTAGGGAGACAGGTGTCGACCTGGGCACATGCAGTTAAAACCTAAGAAGTCAACCGTACTGGGGGGTTCTTCTTTCATTTTCCTCAATCCACCAACTGAGTCCGGGGGGTTTCCTCCACCATTCGACCCTTGACTGCCTGAGCGTGAACTCGTCCGACCTCTGGAAGAGTCCCAGTGCATCTTTTGAACCGTACGTCTCGTCCGACCCCTGCAAGAGACCTCGTGTCATTATGAAATCGGGGGAAAAGTCCGTGTGTTGATTTTGGGGATAGCCTGTGTTGATTTCTGGGAAAGCCGATGCATCCTCTATCTGAGCAGATTGATTCTGTGTGTGGATTCTCTGTCCCAAAGCCATAACCGTGAGACCATCCTGTCATTACAGAGCCTGTTTGGAAAGCCCATGTTTGTTTTCCCCGTTGGTTGTTGTGGCCACACAGTGCTAGAATGCGTGTGGCTTGTTGGCCAAATTGTACAACACTCTCTCCAGGTGAGAGAGGTGATTGAAGTTGGAAGAACAGGATGCTTGGCCTGTGAGCGACTCTCTCCAGGTGAGAGAGTGCATAGAGGAAGGAGAGAACTCCTGGAAGGAACCCTGTAGCTACCACAAAGCTCGGAGACTTTCGGTCTGGTCTATTGCTGAAACCCAAGGCAAGGGAGGTTAGCAGCCGAAGGACTGTCTAGGTGACAGAAAAGGTGTATACTCTTGGGGTGGAACAGGCATGTGGGGAAGGAGAGTCTGTGGGCAGTGAGTATTAGTGGTTCCTAGGAGAGAATTCCTTCCTTGTGACTGTGTGTTTTCCCTGTAACCTTAGCCTAGCCTAGGATTCCTTTCCTTGGGGGTGGAGCTTAGTCCCAGCTCAGGGGTGACCCACTGCTGAGCTTGATGAGCAGTGTGGTCTAAGTCTGGGAGGTTCGTGGAAGGCTTGTACCTGGTTGGTGGAATTACCACCATTTCAAAGATAAGTATCAGATGATGTTTTAATTAAGTTTTTGCATGTATGTGTATTTATCTTTATCATGTATTCTGTTGTGCATACGAATTAATGTTAAAGCCATTGATTATTTATGATAGCAATAATTCTTATGGTTACTCTGTGTTTAAATGTGTTTTCATTTGCTTAAATGCATGTCTTATATATAGAATTAAGTATAAGATTGTTATTCCGCGAAGTAGCACCTGCCTAGCCCAGAATGGGGGCGTTACAGTTTGGTATCAGAGCCAAGGTTCCAACATTGAGCCTAGATGGGCCAGATAAGTGATCTTTGGACCGAGGTTTTGAGAAGAAATTGTGTCTGGAGGACCAATTTTGGACCTTTGAATGTTCTTGAGTGTCAAGGAGTCACTTGATCGTGATACAAAGCTCGGGAGGTGTAGCGGTGTTATAAAACCGCAGACGGTGTGGTATATGGCAACATGGAGAGAGAGAATTCCACACCAGAAGTGTTGGAGCCTTAGGATATGTTCGGGGGGAAAGAAGAACCCTCACGACCATCAGATCTGGAGAACATGCACAAGGTTTAAAACCCTTTAGAGTTGCAAAGGAATGGAGTAAGAACCCACTTACCTTAAGTTGGGTTGCAAAATGCGTGTTTCATTAAGTGGGGGAAAAATCTAGGTGGTCAAAGTCTGCGCGCCCAGATCTATGGCCAGGGTTCCATTTCGGACCCCCTTCGTCATTCTACCTTTAACAAG
>JZKD02S0137532.1:49841-70829 GCA_000966675.3 Picea glauca
AACATGTCATCAACATACAACACTACATAAATGAAGTGATTACCAACCTGCTTGGAATATACACAGTGATCAACCCTGCTTCTTACAAATCCCAATCCAAGGATGTATGTGTCAAGCGTTTGGTACCACATCCTAGGTGATTGCTTCAGACCATATAGTGACTTCTTTAGCTTACAAACCAACTCTTTCTTTCCCTTCACTACAAAGCCTTCTGGATGGTTCATGTAGATTTCTTCTTCTAGATCCCCATGTAGGAATGTTGTCTTCACATCCATCTATTCCACTTCAAGATCAAAAGAAACAACAATAGATAAAACAAATCTAATAGATGTTAACTTGGCAACAAGAGAAAAAATCTCACCAAAGTCAATTCCCTCTACCTGGGAATAACCTTTTGCTACTAACCGAGCTTTGTATTTCTCCACTTTACCTTCTGCATTAAACTTCTTCTTAAACAACCATTTGCTACCAACATATTTTCTTCCAACTAGCAAATCAACTATATCCCATGCCTCATTCTTATCCAAGGCATCTATTTCTTCAACCATGGCCTTCTTCCATAGTTTACTATCCTCTGAATTCACTGCTTCCCTGACAGTTCTGGGATCATCATCGGTAATAGATAAAGCAAAATTGGAATAGAAATCAGGTGGACTAAATATTTTTGGTTGCCTTCTTTCTCTCACTAATCTCCTCAATACTAGGGTATGAGGTTCTTCTTCTTCTTCTTCTGCTTCCTCTTCTTCAAATGATTCATATTTTGCATCATCCAATTCAAGCTCTATTTTCTTAGGTTCGTCTTGCGTTGGTAGGAATTCCTATTTGGACACATCTTTTACCTCTCTGAAAACAACATCTCGATTGTAAACAGTTTTCTTGGTTTCTGGGTTCCAAAGCTTATAACCTTTCACACCATCTTTATAACCAATAATGATACACTTTTCAACCTTTTATCCAGCTTACTTTTATTTTCCTTTTGAACATGTACATAAGCATCACAACTAAACACTCTAAGATGTTGAAGAGAGGGTTTCTTTCCAGACCATACCTCGTGTGGAGTTTTATCATCCAACATTGATGAAGGCGATCGATTGACCAGGTAACATGATGTACCCACTGCCTCTGCCCAGAATTCTTTTCCTAACCCGACACCGTTGAGCATGCTCCTTGCTTTTTCTATCAGTGTCATGTTCATCCTTTCTGCAACTCCATTCTGCTAAGGAGTGTATGGAGTAGTCTTCTGCCTTGCTATACCACACTTCTTACAGAATTCTTCGAATTCATTTCCGCAGAATTCTCCAACATTATCTGTTCTCAATACCTTTATTTTCTTCTCTATCTGATTTTCTACCAGAGCCTTAAACTCTTTAAATTTATCAAATACCTCAAATTTCTTTCGAAGAAAATAAATCCATGTGTTCCTTGAAAAATCATCTATTTATGAAACATAATACACAGATTTACCTAGGGATGGAACATGAACAGGTCCAAACACATGATCTAGATGGATATCAGTGGCCACCTACCTTTTCCAATTGGCTCAAGACAGTTTTCTGACAATTTTGGCAATTTACTATTTTTAGCAGTTTTAACTTCCGGGGCCATTTTGAGGGCCTAAATGAAGGTTTTTAGGGATCAAGATCCTCAATGATAGACAAATGCATATCGATCCACCAAAATGAATACCCTCGATGATACCTTTCCAACGGGCTATAACATGCCTAAAACGGAGATTGTATGCAAAAGTTACGACCATGGGAAGTTGATGTACTAACTTACCCAAACGGGGCCCACATGACTTTTGGCGCTTCATCTCCTAGGGTTAGGTTTTTGGATGTCTAGGGTTTTGGGCATTATTGTTTATTGTAAAAATGCATTTAGAGCCTCATTGTAATGTATTCTTGCGAATGAGCGCAACCATCACATCTCTTCTTAGAGATAAGCCGCCACCATTCCAGCAAGCTTGTTTCCACTGCATTTTACAGTTTCAGCTTATCTCATCATCGAATAGAAAACTAGTTTTACTGTATCACTATTATTTTGTGATTAGAATCTGTTAATAACCTATATTCATTTCGTTCTTCTCATAAAATCCGGAGCAGTGGTATCAGAGCGGTCTACTCCTTGTCATCTTAATGCATGTCCCCAATGAGGTCAAAGTACAAAGAGTTGGGTCTTGAGCTTGTTTCTCTTGAGGAAAAAATCTCTCGCACGCCCAAGCAACCTCTCATGGTAGGAGAAAAGAAAGATGATGGGGCAGGAGATCCTTTCAAATTGTTGATTAAGGAATCCCTCATGCAACAGAGGAACGAGATGATGGATAGTTTCACGCAAATCCTTCGGCGGCTACCAACAGGCGACACATCTTCTTCGAACGGAGGTGCCACCCCCTTCAAGGTACAAATAAACTTCAATATTCCTATATTTGAAGGCCAGATAGATGTAGATGTTGTAGACAAGTGGTTGAATCTCCCAGAAGGGTATTTTTCTGTCCATAACTTCTCGAATAGAGAAAATATTACTTTTGTCGTCCTCAAAGCCGTTCCCCATGTCAAAGATTGGTGGAAACCTTCTGTGAGCAACAGGAAACAAATGAAACCTCATTATTGTCAGTCATGGCCACCTGGGAATCCTTCAGGGATGTTATTAAGGAACAATACTACCCTGTCGGAAGTTATGACGACCTGCATACCAAATGGACCACACTATGGCAAGAAAGAGACCAAGTAGTGCCAGATTTCACAAATATCTTCCATACCTTGCACACCAAGCTGGGTATCAAAGATTCAAAGCGACATCTGGTGCTCAAGTATCGCGGTTCTCTGCATAGATACATCCAAACCGAAATGGAATTTATGGACATCTCATCCTTGGGTGCGACCTACCAATATGCCGTCAAAATCGAGCAGAAGCTCAAAAAAAGACGCGGCAATTTGGGCCTGGGAACCCCTCACAACAAAAGCCAGGAAAGGGTGGCCCCAACCCACAGAACAAAGGACAGAGCAAATATGGATAGTATCAGGACTACCAGTCCAAGCCACAAGCAAAGAAGGACACCGGAAAGACAAAGAAAGATACCGGGAAGTGGTGTGACTTCCATAAGATCCCTTGGCATAACACTGCTGACTATCGCTCGAAACAGTCGCTGGTGACCGAAGTGAAAGCCTCTGAATTAGATGCAGATTCTGACTCTGAGCCAGAACTAGAAAGGGGAAGACGGATCATTGACGTGGAACACAGTGCCACCGTTTCTACTACCAAGCTCCATCCTGGTGAACCAGACGAGACAGAAGAAGAAGAGCACCTCTTCCATTCACAGATGTGGGTAAAAGGCACCCCATTGCACTTCATTGTTGATAGCGGTAGCCAGAAGAAACTCATCTCAGCAGAGGTCATCAAGCGGTTGGCCCTGCCAACAACGTCGCACCCACAACCCTACACCATTGGATGGATCCGCCAAGGAAGCGATCTCTGCGTCAGCCAACAGTGCCGACTGTCATACGACATCAAGCCCTTCAAAGACAAGGTATTGTGTGATGTTTCTCCTCTCGAAGTTTGTGATGTTCGTTTGGGCCAACCTTAATTATGGAAACGTCATGTTATATATGAGTCCAGGCCTCGTAGTTTTATTATTACTTTGAACAGGAAATTGTACAGGATACCCGAGGTAGTCCCACCTAGTGCTATTTCCTTGATCTCTGCTAAGCAATGCAAGAAGGTCATCTCTCAGACGGGGAAGTTTGTCTTCTTCGTGATTTGCTCTCAGAATAAGCTAAAGATCACAGCCACATCCAGGGTCTCTTCAGCCAACCTCTCCACACAACAAAAGCAAGTAGATAAGGTCGTGGAAGAATACTCAAATATCTTCTCCTCACCTATAGAGGTACCTCTGCACTGCCAAGTCAAGCACCCCATCGATCTAACCCCTGGTGCACTGCTTCCTAATGGGCCAGTCTATCGTCGCTCTTTGTTAGAGAATGAGGAGATTGAGCGGAAGATCCAAGAACTGCTCCACAAGGGGCACATTCGCCCCAGCTCATCACCTTGCGGGAGCCCAATCGTGCTGGTACAGAAGAAAGATGGAACCTGGCAACTCTGTATTGATTACTGGGCTCTGAATAAAATCACAATCAGAAATCGATACCCGATTCCCCGAATTGACGACCTCCTTGATCAACTCACAGGGGGAAAATACTTCAATAAGATTGATACGAAGTCTGGCTACCACCAGGTCCCGATAGAACAGACAGATGTATGGAAGACCGCCTTCAAGTCAAAGGAAGGCATTTTTGAATGGTTTGTCATGCCCTTTGGTTTGACAAATGCTCCAGCCACTTTCATGAGGATGATGGATGATATCCTACGACCATTCACCAATACTTTTGTAGTGGTGTATCTGGATGAAATTCTAATTTACAACAAGACTTGGGCCGAACACTTGCAGCATATTCAACAAGTTTTGAACGCCCTACGACAACACAAGATCTATGCCAACTTGGAAAAATTCTCCTTTGGCATGGACATGGTCCATTACCTGGGCTACATCATTGATCAACATGGCGTACATGTGGATCCATCCAAGATCCAAGTCATCTGTGACTGGCCAGCCCCAACAACACTCACTGAGCTCCGAAGCTTCTTGGGCCTTGCCAATTTCTATCGTAGGTTTGTGTTGGGATTCTCCCATATTGCATGGGCCCTCAACCAAATAAACAGGGGTGGTGGTAAGGAAAAATTTCCATGGGGCCGGTCCCAACAAAAAGCGTTCGATGATCTGAAGAAGCGCTTGTGCTCAGCCCCAGTACTTTCACTACTAGACCTGCAACATCCCTTTAAGATCGAGACAGATGCTTCAAACTATGCTGTGGGCATCGTT
Organism: Picea glauca; assembly: GCA_000966675.3. Taxonomy (NCBI): domain Eukaryota; kingdom Viridiplantae; phylum Streptophyta; class Pinopsida; order Pinales; family Pinaceae; genus Picea; species Picea glauca. The sequence continues at coordinate 54,718 of JZKD02S0137532.1, forward strand.
CTCACTCAGCACGACCACCCTGTGGCCTATCATAGTGAGACATTGTTAGATACTGTCTGTAAGTACCCTACTTATGAAAAAGAAATGTACTCCATTGTGCAAGCCTGCCGCCAGTGGAGACATTACATTCTTGGGAAGGAGACAGTCATCCACACTGATCATAAGCCACTGCAATTCATGCAGACACAAGGAAAATTGTAGAATGACCGCCATCAAAAGTGGTCCACATACTTGCAGCAATTCCACCTCAACATCAAGTATAAAACATGAAGCACCAATCGTGTCGATGATTGCCTCAGCAGACCGCCAGTCATGGCACTCACCACAGTTCTAGACTCTTGCGGCCATGAGACATCTGGATAGACCCAACTCTATGAGACAGACCCTGACTTCGCCACCACCTACCAAATGTTGGGTGCGAACGCAGTTGTCGATAATTTCCATCTTCAGGATGGGTTGTTGTGTCATCTGGGCCATATCTGTGTTCCATCAAGTGAGTGAGCGAAGCTAATCTAGGAATCCCACTACAGTCGGGTGGCAGGACACTTCAGCGTTGAAAATACAGTGGCAATGCTACAAAAAAATTTCTACTGGCCAAAACTTCGACATGAGGTTAGAAAGTATATCAAGTTCTGCACTGCCTACGTTATTGCCAAACTGACCACTAAGAAACAGGGCCTGTACACCCCTCTTCCTACTCCTGACAGGCCCTGGGAATCCATCTCAATGGATTACATGTTGGGTCTCCCGTCCACCAAGCGGGAAAATGACTGTGTTTTTGTGGTTGTTGATCGCTTTTCTAAGATGGCGATTTTGGTTGCCTGCAAGAAGAGCATCACAACAGAGGCCACTGCCAAGCTCTTCTTTGAACGAGTCTGGGTACATTTTGGAATCCCACAAACCATTGTCTCAGATCGGGATAGTATATTTCTTAGCACATTTTGGTCGAGCCTCTAGTCATTACTGGACACCAAGCTCACCAAATCCATGGCCTTCCACCCCCAGATAGATGGCCAAACTGAGGTTGTAAATCGAATGATTGTGCATATCCTTCGTATGTATAATTCAAAGCACCCTCGCACATGGGATGAGAGCCTTCCCTATGTCCAGCATAGCTACAATCGAGCCCTGCATAGCTCAACCGACCACAACCCCTTTCAAGTGGGGTTGGGTTTCCAACCATTGGGTCTCATAAATGTTGCACTTCCCCTTGCAGTCACCTTGAATGACTCATCTACTGCTCCAACTGAAGCTGACAAATCTACCTAGTTCATTGAGCGGATCCAACACATCCGCCAACAAGTTCAGTATATCTTATATAAGTCCAATGACAATTACAAACAGCGCCATGATCAACATCGGGTGCCACATAAGTTCCAAGTGGGCGAAAAATTTTAGTTGCACTTGCAGAAAGAACGCCTTACATGACCCCATCGAAATCTTCACCCACTCCATTATGGTCCATACACTATCACCAAGGCCATGGGGGATAATGATTTTGAGCTCAACATTCCTCCTTTCCTTGGCCTGCACCCAGTGTTCAATGTGGATCTTCTTCGCCCTTATTTCCCACCATTATTGGACACCTCAGAAGTAGCAGAAGAACTGACACCAACAGAGCTGAACCTCGACGGAATACAATAGGCATCCAATGATCAGATTGTGGACACACAGATCAAGGGCACTCAACAACAAAGGATCCAACTTTATCGAGTCGTCAAAGCAGGGTAGCTACTGCACCAAGGCAAGTGGCTCACCTGGGGCCAAATTCAGTAGAAATTTCCTCATCTAATGGGGGACCTCAACACAATGGAGACCATTTCTTCCTAAGGAGGGAGGATTGATCCAGATGGATATCGGTGGCCACCCACCTTTTCCAACTAGCTCAAGATAGTTTTATGACAATTTTGGCAATTTACTATTTTTAACAGTTTTAACTTCCGGGGTCATTTTGAGGGCCTAAATGAAGGTTTTCCAGGATCGAGCTCATCAATGATAGCCAAAGGAATGATTGATCCCCAAAAATGAATCCCCTCGACAATACCTTTCCAACTATCTATCACATGCCTAAAACGGAGATCGTATGCAAAAGTTACGACCCCAGGAAGTTGATGTACTAACTTACCCAAACGGGGCCCACGTGACTTTTGGCGCTTCATCTCCTAGGGTTAGGTTTTTGGATGTCTAGGGTTTTGGGCATTCTTGTTTATTGTAAAAATTCCTTTAGAGACTTATTGTAATGTCTTCTTGCGAATGAGCGCAGCCGTCACATCTCTTCTCAGAGATAAGCCGCCACCATTCCAGCAAGCTTGTTTCCATTGCATTTTACAGTTTCATCTTATCTCATCGTTGATAGAAGACCAGTTTTACTGTATCTCTGTTATTTTGTGCTTATAATTTGTTAATAATCTGTATTCATTTCGTTCTGCTCATAAAATCTGGATCAACACATCACTGTGTATCAACTCTAAGATCCCCTTTGCTCTTGTAGAACCAGATGGGAATCTTACTTGATTTTGTTTACCATATATGCAATTTTCACAGAAATCAAAATCCAGAGTGCAATTAGACATACCTTCAACCATACCTTTACCGTGTAGTGTTCGAAGGCCCTTTTCTCCAATATGTCCTATTCTTTGATGCCACGGCATGGTCTTCTTTCCAGGGACAATATTGGTCTTGTCTTCTTTATTTCTCCATTCAGGAACAACAGAATTGTTACACCCATTAGTATAAGTTCTTCCCAGCAACTTGTACAGAGTTCCACACCGAACTCCCCTCATCAACACCATTGCTCCTCATACCATCTTCCAAGTGTTCTTTCCAAATACAGTATCCACTCCTACATCATCCATCTTGCTTACAGATATTAGGCTCCTGGCTAGTTTTGGAATGTGTAGAACCCCAAGAAGTGTTCTAATCCTTCCATCTTTTAGTAGAAACTTAACCCTTCCACATCCCAACATTTTTTCTATCGAGTCATCTCCTAGGAATACATCACCACCATCATATTTTTCATATTCAAAGAACCACTCTCTGTGAGGAGTCATATGGTATGACACACCTAAGTCGATCAACCATACATCATGGTCTACATGTGTACTTGTAGATGCCAAGTAAACATCACCTCCTTCTTCAGTGGAGGTTTTTACCTCTGTTGAAGAGGTACTATCAGATCCCTTTGGTTTTTCAACCTTCTTAGACTTTCAATCTTTCTTATAATGCCCTATTTTACCACACTTCCAGCATTTCCTCAAAGATTTTCCTGGATACTTAGATATACCTATAGATTTATATCTCCACCCTGAAGTCTTACCAGGGTTCCTGTCTTGGGTACACCTTCTTACAAATAAATCATCTGTGTTGTGACCATCCATGCTTTTTTGCCTCATCTCTTCAGATAACAAGGATGAAACTACATCCTCGTACTTCAATGTAGATTGAGTGGTACTACCAATTGCTACAACTAGATTATCCCAAGAGTCTAGCAAATAACATAACAAAGTAATACACGTATCTTCTTCTGCAATTGTAATATTAATAGAGACAAGTTGACTTACCAGAGTATTAAAGGCATTTAGATGTTCTGTCACAGAATCTCCATCTTCCATCCTAAGATGATACAACTTCTGTTGAAGAAACAAATTGTTTACCAGGGACTTTGATTGATACAAATTCCCCAACTTATCCCATAGTTCCTTGGCTGTATATTCTCCCGAGACATTCAACAAAACCAAATCTGCCAGGCTGAGTCAAATAGTACTCCTTGCTCTTATGTCCAACTTCTCCCAATATTACTTCGACATACCAGCAGTTGGTGTACTAGTAGTTTGTGTACTGGTAGGTTGTGTACCAATGGCATGTGTGCTAGTAGACGGTGTACTAGTAGGTTGTGTACCAGGATCCACAACGATCCATTATTCTTTGTCTACAAGAATGTCCTCCATCCTCAGCTTCCATAGCTCAAAGTTTTTACCATTGAACTTATCTATCTCAATTCTAGAAGAGCTTGCCATTCCTCTTTCTGCACTCAAATCACCACTGCAAAATCTCCCACTAAACCCAGATTTATCACAGACCCAAGATAAACTTGATGTATCAAGACCGAGCCAAACCCTCAATAACAAAGGCATCCCTCTGAAGCCAAAAACGAGCTTTGATACCAGATGTAAGTTTTAAACCTGTGAAGTAAAGATATGCATATAGATTCTTAAGCAAAACAAAATTTAATCAATGGATCACTCACATAGTACACAAAGATATATACCGGAAACCCTCAACTGGGAAAACCTTTCTTATATTCATTATCTCGAATTTCACCATTCACTATACAATATATATACAATGTTTTTAGATATTTTGTAGATACCAAAACCCCAATCCCTTAATCTGGGATTAATTTACAAAACCGCTAAAAATAGAAAAATCTGCTAAAAATAGAAAAAAACACCCACACATGCAAAGAGGGATTGTCAGACACAGTTGTCATATCTGACACGCCCACAGACACACATGCAAAGAATATAACACATACCCAACACCCTTGAGTATACTTTTCCTCCATAGTTTGATTTAGTGCTTGCATTTTATGTGCATATTTTTGTGAAGGTCTTGGAGGAAAAGCATCATAGATTCACTACTTCTATATCCATGAGGCAAAGGGTGGAGCAAAAACATGCAACAAAGTGAAGTGACTCGCATTTTACACTCACCATTAATTCCTTTAATGGATGCAAAGTTTATGAAAATTGAAGGAAATAATGATATACTTTGTTTAGTGGAAATTTAAAGGCATTTTAATAAAATTATACCATAACTCTCATGCACATTGTGGTAAGATTTTCGAAGGGTTCCCCATTTTAGAGCTTGGTAACACTACCTTGAAAAAAGTCTTTTCTTATTGTAGAAATCTTATAAGTTTTCTTTGAATGTTGATTGTGCTAATAGCATGGTTTACAATTTGCAAGCATGTACATAATTTTGCAAAGGCGTTTGAAGAAAGGAATTAAAAGAGTATGTTTTGTGTTAAAACAAATTTCCAAACCTCGGATACTTGATTCCTCTTATTGAGAAATTCCAACCTAAAACTCGCTTTCTTGTGAAATCTCTTATAAGACCATTTTTTTGAAGGCTAGTTGGATTAATGGCATGATTTGACATTTACATTTCATGCACATATTTTTTAAGAAGCCTTTAACAAAAGAGCATGAAAGAATCATGATTGTGTGAAATCCATTGATTGCACCATCGCTATTTAAGTTTGTCATAAGAGGTTGATTAGAAATATATGACACAAATTTCACATTTTTTAAATCACTCACCAAGACTTGCATTACCACTGTCTAATATTTAAGATTGCACATTCTCAATGGTGGAAGAAAGCTTATAATATTATGGGTTATAAAGCATCCACAAGGAGGATCTAATAATGTTTTTCTTATGTCATTTTGTAAAATTTTGATGAGACGGGAAGAAAGCACCAGTGGAACATAGATGCCTTAATCTAGCAAACCTTATATCCCTTGCATCAATGCCACTTATTTGAGGAGATCAAGCTTGTTTGAAGGAAAATGAATGTAGATCTGAAGCATGGTGTAGGACTATATACAAGTTGAATCTCCAATATGAGAATAAAATTTAAGGGAAGAATATACAATTAAGGAGCAAGAGAGAGAGTAACCAACCTTCATAGAAGAAGACCACGCAAGGAGAATGACTGAAAGATGGTCTTAAAGAATGCATAGGCCCAAGGAAAACATGAGATAAATTCTATAACATGAAATTCACCAAAATATTAGGTATGAAGAAAACTAGTGCCCAAAGTTGTTGTTTGTCTTGTAAGCACTAGAGAACAAGCTTGTTGGTTACAAGTGTGCATGAATCAAGGTTCTTGTAACTTTAAATATTTTTATTAAAAATACATTCTCATCATCCATTTTAGGATGAAGACAAAATTATGAAAAGCAAAATGGCCAAGTAGGATTGGAATACCAAGAGTCAAGTGGGAAGGCCAAGAGTCATAGGGAATAAAGGAACCTTTGCACCCTTTCAAACAATTCTCTTTTGACATTATAAGTTATCTTCATATGTTGAATAAATATATTTTTAGCTTGTATTTTTATACTCTTCATGAAACTTGTGAATGGTTATGGGATATTCTTGTGATTCATATTTTACTTGAAGATTGTAGGGATGGATGTTGTAATTTGTAGATTGTTCTTGTGCTTGCAATATCTATGATTATTTATATTATGCAATGCTAACAAATTGATGTGAAGCAAGTATCTCTCTATGACTTGTAGGCTACCCTTGGTTTCTCAGAACTACTTTGTGGTTTGTGTAAGCTTTGTTTGGTGGACTTCTCTCCCTACTATTTGTATTTCTCTATTTGTTTCATGTCAATTGGCATTTAAAACACTCCTAGATAGGATAGACTAGTTTCTAGATTAGCTACATCTTTCATTCACATATTGATCTTCACTTCATTTAATTCATAAATCCATATTATGATAGTTGGACCTATTACCCCCTCTCACCTAGGGATAAATACAGGAGATAATGTCTCATGGACCACAATAAAGACATTGATTCTGATGATGATGATGATCAATATTCTCATAGGAAACAACCCACCAACCCTTATACATGCCTCTCTCCTCTTCAGCTCATCTCATCACATCTAATCAACATGGTTCATCGAATGATGGTGGACTAACATACTGTGAGGTGCATTAGTCACAATTTCATATAAAGTGTCATACTTAATGCATTATGCTCTTAGGTGAGGATCATGGGTTGAATCTGATAATGAGTCATAGTTTTGGAAGTTATACTTGTTGCCTTGTTTCACCTTGGTGGCCATCCTTGTTTTCTAGTCTAGTGTTTTCACTCTTGGGGAACATGGCTACTACTTGGATACTTTGAGAAGGGTAGCGTACCGTTCCCCCCCCATACTTAACACTTTCCATCCTGGAGCCTTCTATAGTGTACTGAACTTTAGTATGGTTTTAACATGTACACCAAAATGGATCATGGTTCATTCTTCTATGAGAAGAAGGGATAGAATGTCGAGGTTGATGCAACTACTATAAAAAAATGATAAAAAATAAAGTGATAGGGAATTCAATGACCAACTCAAAATATTAAGGTCAGCTTGAGATCTACCCCCTCTAATGGTAATCGCCCCTAGTCCTAATGCACTAAATGCATAATCATAAGGACTTTATCTCGGTAAATAAACGATAAAAGAAAGAATACATGATTGAAACCTAAAAAGGGGACTTGCAATGCAATAAAAGAATATAAAAATGAAATACAAGGGGTTTGGAATGCAAAACATATCGAGGAAATGGTATCTCAAGCAGCAAGCACTCCCTCCACAAATTCACTCATGAAGATGGACCATTTCATGTTAATGATGTCATCACCATGAAGTAACCCCAATATGTTTTCATCCACTATACTTCCACTTTGATATTTTTTCTAGGGAAATATCCCTCTACCTGGGTACTGGCTCATCTAATAGGGTCCTTTGATGGTCCTCCTATACCTAAACTTAGAAAATTGTATAAAATCCTTAAGCTAATGTGAAGTTTGAAGAAGATACTTAATGTGAATTGCTTATTTGGATTTTGTATTAGGTGATGGCTTACTTTGTATGATTCTAAAGACCATTGTATCTTGTGGTTGTTTTTTCACCTGATTTTGTGGATTTTTTTTTACCATGATGTGCCTAACATGGTCTTTTTGTAGGATTTCCTTATGATGATACCCAATACATTGTACACTATATCCATGATGTTGCACATGTGATTCAGAGTGTTTGATCACATGATGGTTTGACATACTCAAATACAAGATCTCACACCTCTTGGGCCATGGATGATAGACAAATGAGATTTCATATTGTAGACACAGTCATATTGGTGTTCAGATAGGAATGAAGCCCACACTTCTAGATAGTGCACCCCAAATACTTGTAGCCTTTGGATGGAGGGTGTTTCACTTGCACATGATTTAAGACTCTATGGAGAGATGATGAACCCTCTTTCCACCTTGGATTCTTTATTTTACACCTTGGACGTTGAGCACTTTGAGGATGACATCACACGTGTGATGATGGTGGGGTCAACCCCATAATTAGGGCATCCTTGTATGATGATTTGGGGCATTTCACATGACCTTTGATGAGGATACATAACACTTCACCTTGCTTGCACCCTTTGAGGATGAGACGTGGCCTTTGGAGGCCTTCTACACCCTCTTAGAGCATGATGTCACCCACACATGTGACCTTGGAGGGAATATTTTGGTGTATTGGCATGTTTACCTATTGTTTATAGGCTATTTTAGAGGCCAACCTAGACCTATATCACTCGTATCATATATTTATCATTATTTTAGGAATTACTGTGGATAGATGTGATAGGGTTACCACATATAAAGAGGTTAGCACTTCATTGTATCAAATCATAACTCATCACTTGTGAGATGTTACTACTACTTGTCTTCTCTCTCTCTTAATTCACTATAGAGGTCTTATGGGCAATATTAGAGTGATTCTTGCAGATGTTTTCTCTTGTTCTTAGTGGGTGATCTTGAATTAGGGTTTTCTTCATGCATAGTGGCTTGGATGAGTAAGTCGTATTCTTAAAGTTTAAGTGTTTGTACATGGTGTATCTTGGTGAATGCTTTATATTGCTAAATTGTTGCATGTTACCTTGTATGCTAGTCTCTTGTTTGAAAGCCTAGGAGGGATTGAAAGTCTTTATCTCCCTCCCTTTTTCTTTCACCTTAATTTGTTAAAGCATTTAAAGACCCAGTTCTAGTGATTAAAAGTATTTATCCCCCTAGGGTTAGTATTTAGCTATTTCAAAGGCCTAAGTTCCATGATACTATGTGCCCTAGGGTTTTGATCTAGTTCACTTTGATCTTGAATTAGACATCCTAGAATAAGGAAAATGACAACTAAGGTAGATAAGTCTTTGCACCTTAGGGTTTTTTGTATTGCAAGATTTGATCCTAAGCCCATGAGTCTATAGCCTTGGGGTTTCAAATATTCACTCTTATTGGCCATCTAAGTCAAAATTGAAGGTGTGGCTTGATTCCATTTTCCAAAAGAGATAAAAAAGACACTGGTCTTGAGCTTGCAAAGTGATACAAAACATCAAATAACCCTCTCTCTCTTAAAGAAACCTAGTAGTTTGATACCCCACTACCTTCCAATCCTCAACGTCACTCAATGCTTGGAAAACTAAGTGAACCTTTTGCTACTATTATAAAAAGTGTGCTACAACCAATAGGGCTTGGTTGAATTGTCTATAACTTACTTAATATTGTGGTTTAAGAAGGATAAAATCATTGTTGGACACTTGGATTTTATTCCACTCATTAAGGGTTATATTTTAAGATTGTGTTTACTAATTTTGAGGGATGATTTCTTGTAGCTGTTGTAAAACATACTTTGTTGATACAACATTGTCTAAATGTTGCAATTTCATTACAACAACTCTCGTACTTGATATCTAGTGTTTGGGAGGTGATTTCTCATTTGTTTAGACTTGGGAATTGTCATTATATGCATTGGAATACTACTCTATCACACGTACAACCAATTGCCTTGTCTAACTCCTCTTCACCTCCCCTCTTTTCTTAAGCCTAGTCTATCTCTTCAAGTGACCAATATAGAAGGTCGTAGACTTACTCTTAGCTTGTTATAAGATCCCTTGAGGTCACAAGGGAAGCGTCCCTTGTGTTGGACCTATTTCCATCACCAAAAAGAGGGAAGTACTTGCCTAGGTGATAGTAGCAATTACTTCCAATTGTTATTCAAATTTAGCATCTTGTGAAGGATTTGCGCAAGTGCCAAATTCTGTGATAACGTTTTGGCATTTTTTTCGAGGAGAATTGAGTCATTCTTCATAGGACACCCTCTTAGTAAGTTCGGCTTCCAAATCCATCTTATCTTTCTTACCTGACGACTCCATTAAGGGAAGAATTCATTTATCTTATCTTGATGATCTTCATCTAACAATGTCATACAGTGACTCCATTGAACCCAAGTGTTGAAATAAATAATCAAAGGCCTAACATAAAGTTTTTCAATCCATATAAAACCTATAAAATAAATCTTCCTCATAATTCTCCTATAATAAATTCCTTGTTTGGAGGAAGACTTCCTTTAGCCCTAATGGCTCAACCTCAATGACCTTAGGTTGTAAATATATTCAATCCTTCAGACATGTCTATAATCCCAGGATATCCTTGTGGTATGCCTCAAAATTTTGAGAAATGGGTGCCTAAATTATCTGGGAATAACGTTATTATTGTCGAAGAACATTTAGCTAATTTTTTGGGAGCCCTTGAATGCAACTTCCCTTTTAATAATGATGATGAAGATATAGTTATGATAAAAATTTTGTTACCCTTATGGAAGATGATAGAAAATGGTACAATAGCCTCCCTAATAAGAGTATCAAAACTTGGGATGATTTCTATAAATATTTCATGAAAATATGGGAAGCTAAGAGGGATCCTAGAATGTTATTGTTACAATTGAATGAGGTAAATAAAAAGGACAACAAAACTATTAAAGAATTCAATGCTATATTTGAGAAGTTACTTCAACAAATGCTTGACAATCTTAGCCCAAAGGATTATGTTGTCCCCCTCCTCTATTCTAATTCCTTTGAGGGGAAATTTGGGTTTATGCTTAAAGACAAGTCCCCAAAGACTCTTGGAGAAGCACAAGAGAAAGCTACTAATATTGAAGGAAATATTCTATCTTCTAAGGTGGAACCTTTCCACGCTCCTAGAGCCAAGGCTGAGACCAAGCCAAAAACCTTAAATAATGTTGAACCTACTCAAGATCTTATAACATTTATGACTCAAAGGTTTGAAGAAATTGTAAACAACTTGGCCCAAAACCAAACCCTCACGATGAATAATATTACTAACATGGAAAGGGTGCACCAACATGCTATGCAATATAGGCCCCAATACAATGGTCAAGCACTAAGAAGAAACTTAGGGTGGAAAACTAGACCTCCAAATGAGCAAAGGTTTCCTAATAATTTAACACTCAATAATGTCATAAACCAAGAATAAATCCCTTGGTGTTTACCTGTGGGGATGCTCATTGGGAGCATAAATGTCCCAAGCTTTATAATGCGAATCATAATGGTGAAGACTCTATGAACTTTCTTGACACAATGGATCCCATATATACTATAGCTTCCCAAGAGTACTTTAACATTACCATGGAACAACTTGAATAAGCCAGACAATAAGCTATTAGGAAAGCTAGGATGGAGATTTTGAATCAAATGGATGAAGAATATAGGGAAAGACTTATAAGGAAGGAACTTCAAGTTTAGACTAGAAGGAAAAATGCACCTAAGACCCTCCCCAGTGATCAAAGACTCCCTCGACCTAAGCCCCATTTTCCACCAAGTCCTCCTCCTCATCCAACCTTTCCCAAGGACAATGATATAGACTCAAACTGCATAAATTGACTCTCATCAAATTTGTAAACAAAGACTTCAACTTCTTCTAGACTTCAAGAGGGTAGTCGATACCACTTGTATGAAATCGAATATCCTGAGAAATGTAGGTCATAATGACCCCAATAGCCTCATATTTCTTCCCATCGATGAAAAATTTCACCTGGTCATCCTTTGGATCTGGAATAGTGGCCTTAGTATACTACTAGAGACCCTTTCTTTTCAAAAAAGTCTCCATATCTGATGCACAAATATCATGATTGAGTCCATTCAAAATAACGAGATCAATATTGGAATCCATCTTTGATGTCTTATATATCTAATATGGTCTAAATGGGTTACAATCAACAAATCAAAAGCCCAAAGTCAATCACTACAAGATCTGACTCAAAAATATTTGTGGACAATAGGTGAGGTCAAAACTATCTGCTCTGATACCATGTTAGGATTGGGTGTAACCCTAATAAGAACAAAACATAATTTGGGGAAATGAAAAAGAAGGAATAATACTCCAAGAAGATCAATGGTGTCTAAAGACATTGTTTTATCACTTAAGCACCATGCATTGTGATTAGAACATCACAATGCATCATTGAATACATCATTTCACACACACCATTATGCTCATTAACCCATGGGATCCTTCATTTATAGTCTTCTGATCTAACCAATTTCCTTGAAATGGGGAAGATCTGGTCCACAAATAACATTCAACAGTTGTAACGATTTTCGACGAACCCACATTATCTCATCAGCTAGTCAACTTTCCTAATCAACTCGAACATCTATTTGTCCAACACGTAGTCAATTTCTCGGTTGGTCAATCCATAGACCAAATGTCTCCAGTTGCCAGTCAATTGCTCGATTGAATGTCTCTAGCGATTAGTCGATCGCTTGAATGAATGTTTGGTAGTGGACCATTTGAACAAGTGTCTCCAATAGAGGTGTGATGAACCATCAAAACCTGAGGTTCCAACATAAAGAGGTTGATGATGTTTTTGTATTAAATAGCCATCCTTATGAGAAAAGATGAGGAAAATAAAATGTTGATCAAGAGGTTGGTGAAAGGAGTATGTGAACCTCTATAAGACACCAACTAATTAGGTATTATCAAATAAATTGATGTTGTCCATGCAAGTATGAATTTGGTGTGGTTATGTTGAGCAGATGTTGAAGGGGATTTAGGTAAGAATTCCATCGGTCGGGAATTGATATCTGAATTGATATGTTTATTTGATTTGAATGAATTTATGAGAATGATACTCCACTTAGTTTGGTAAAGGTAGGAGGCCTTGGATATACAAAAGTTGTTTAAACTTTGAATATGGAATGTCATTTATTTTATATAAAAGTTTTTTAACCTTTTAATGCATTTATATAAAATAAATGGCATTTCATGTTGTGTTGGTTGTGAGTAATAACCAAGGCTATTTAGGAGACATAATTCCATTATAGAGGTGAAATTCCAACAGAGATATCCATGTGTGAGGCCATAATGTGGTTGGATATGGAAAGTCTATACCATTACACACGTGTCCAATGGTCTCCCTCCTTGTATTGATGTCTTAGACTATAACCTTATTGCCAACACTGAGAGTGCATGGTGTTGTGTTGGGATAAAAAGGAAGGTTTCCAGATGGTCGATCAAGTATTGGGGAGGTGGTTGGATGATGTGTCTAGGTGTTGGCTAGACCTTCCAACCCATCATGATAGAATGCTTAACATAGAAATGTGGTATTTTATAATCAATGAAAGGATGCATTGAGTAGGTGTGCATGAGTAGTTATGAAAGTGTGCAAGTGGTGAATATGCACATGTACATGCTAACACATATGCTTGAATTCATTCTAATAATGCATGCTTATTTTATATTTAATTTCATATGTTATATTTCATTGAAAATAATATGAGTACAACTAAAATAGTGGAATTGCTACTAACTCATGAATTTGAGATCATTTCAGGAGTTGTTGTGGATGTAGTGAAAGAATTGCATGCCAAAGTAGTCATACTTGGATGGACTACATGAAAGATATGTCAAGACAATAGGGTTACGAAAAATGATGATGGATAAAAGAGAGAAATATTGGGAAGAAGGAAACCAGAACCCTGTGGTTACCATAAGTTATCGATTAGAGATTGGCAATGGATTCCTCGTAGTTAGTTGGCGCTCTCCTTGCACGTTAAAGCCTTGGAAAGATGAATCACCCAAGTGATTGTTTGGTAGTGAAGGGGATGCCCGAGCCTAGAAGTGTGAGTGTGGCAAGGAAGAGGAAACTTACACAAATGAAATTTCTATAGAAAAATGCATGTGGTATGATGGTTGAAATAAAGAAGGGCATGTCTAAGTGAATAATGAGATAAATTGTTGTATATCGTAGCTTTGTGAAGCAAATAAGTAGCCATATAGCTAAGTAATGAATTAAAATTGAATATTTACTTTGTGGAGTTGAGAACTCCTTTGAATAAGATAATTGTTGCATGATAGTGACTTTAACATGTATGTTTCTTGATGGTTATTATAGGAATATTTGAAGAATGAAGACATGAATTGAATACTTGGAAATAAGAACACCAAGGATGGTGTTATTCTAAGGTGGGGGGAAATAATGTGATACCCCTGAGAGCATATTGTATGTGGAACTAGAAGGAGACTACCAACTATAACCAATGTGTACTAGAGAAGAAGATCACATTTCTTAGGATAAAGGTCTAATGGATGCACTACAACCTAAAGAAGCAGCATGGAAGCTAGAGGATACAATGTGGAAGGAATATCCACATTGTTTATAAAAATTTTGATGTAAAATAATTGTATATAATTTTTATGTGCATCGAGGACAGTGCAAAATCTAGGGAGAGGGGAATTTAATACCCCCAGTATAGAAATGTATGTGTATGCATGGTCACGTGCATTGAGGAGATTGAAAAATTTAGGGGGAGGAAAATGTAACACCCTATTTTTAATCCATGGATTTGCAATGTATATGTGTGTGTATGATGAATGTATGACAGCCAAATGATGTAATATGTAGAAATTGTGCATTGAAGATTAATAATAAAAATACATCATTGGATGTAGATAGAGAAGGACAAAAACAAGGGGATTGTGATACCAAAAGATGAGAAGGATAAAAGAGAGATGAGGGTTCATTTCTCTTATTATGGTTGATGATTATACATAATTTATTTGGAGAGAGCTCTTGGGGATTTTCTTGGGGTTTTGGAGAAAAATTCTTGTTGTGAATTGGTTTCGATGGTGAAAGATTCCACCCTAGATTGTTGGTTGAAGGAATCACTCATATTTCTCATAGGTTTTCATTGCAGTAGGAAGATATATTATTTTTGCTAAGTTTGTGGTTATTTACAGGAGTTTATTGGGTGTTGTGAGAGCCATTTCATTCCAGGGTTTATAGATTTAATTCTATTGGACAATACCTTCAATTTGATAGTGTTGGCATATTCAGTAATTTGTGGTAGCTATTGGAGAAAGCCATATTCAATATTTTCAACTCTTGGAAGCCTTTCAGAGGAAGGCCGCATCTCATATCAACAGTTCATGGGATTGGAAAAATATTGTATTACCTATGTGTAGGACGAGAGGTTTTTAGGAGAGGACACCATCTCCTACAACAGATTCATGGCACCAAAGTAAGTGGGATATGGAAATTTTGGTAGGTCATGACATCAAAAGAGAGGGGGCGCATTGTTGTACCAAATCGTGGGTAGGGAGAAAGGAAGGCTAAATATTTGGGTACAGATCTAGGGTCAAAGGAATGGTTGGTCTATCAACAAATATTCAACTGGGTTCTTCTCCTTAACTATTCCCAAGCATGACCAGGACATGTGTCTTAAAGGGGATTGATCCAAGGATTATATGTTAATTAAATCAAAGCTATACCCAGGTTAGAAAGAGCCACAAGATCTGTATGTATCAGATGAGTTATTCTTATTATGGCAGTTGAATAAAGTTGAACTATTTGAACCAAATATAACTGTTGTCTATATGCTGAGTTTTATATTTGTTTGGGCAATTTTAATAAGATTGTAATTTGATCCCATCGAGGTGTAGACCAACTAGCAAGTGTCGTGTAAATAGAAGGAAATATGTAAAGGAGGTCTCAAGTTTGATTTTCACCCCGATTTACTCGTGCCCCATGCTTGCGGGTTGTGTGGATGCACCTGGAGGTTATAGAGGTAGCAGATGGGAATCGACCTTGTGTCACGTGAGTACGAGAACCACCCGTTGTTGATTCCGCCAGTACAAAAAACAATAATAAGATTGTAATTTGTTGCATTGATGTTATTATTACTTTTGATATTGAGAACAATAGAAAACCAATTGTGTGCAAAACTATTGGGGTTTTCTGCCAACTGTTTGACCAAATACCAATACCAAAAGAACACTAAAACATACTAGCAATAGCGCAAAATCATATCAAAAGCAACAAATGTGTTTTTACAATGGGATTTGAGTAGGTTAGAAAATCATTTGACGAAAGTCCTACATCAAGAACTCACTAAAATATAACAATAATAAACAAGCATTGATAACAACAATAAGGAGGGTTACTATAGTGGTATGTTTGTGAACCATTTGTGAAAAGTCAT
>JZKD02S0137532.1:70916-93674 GCA_000966675.3 Picea glauca
TATATAATGAAGGGGATATTACAGGGTTTGCAAATTGTTTAACAAAAGTATTGAACCAACAAAATACAAACTATACCAGTAGCAAGGGAAGGGACATTACAGTGGTATCAGAGTTGGTATTCCTTCTAGCATGTGTGTTGCATGTTACTTTGATGATTTCAAGGGACGAAATACACATCACCTACAAGAGAAGAAGGTATAGAGGAGATGAAAATATCTTTCATTTAGAATCAGAAGAAGAGGGAGACATGGGGAACAAAAATGAAAAACCATAGGATAGAGCCATTCATATTCTAAATGAATTGGCAAGGGCACATAATGACATAGTAAGGGTACAATGTAACATGGAAAGGGGGCAACAATAGTTGGTTGAAATTCTCACCCAGCTGGTGGAAAATACTCAAGGGAACCAAACAATTGTATCCAATAATGGTTTGAGAGGGACTAATGGCAGCCATGGTCACAATGGAAACCGTGTTGAAGGGATCCATACACATGTCACTACACAGAATCACATTGGGTCCACTATTAGAGTGACTCAGAGACCACACATGCCTCAATTTATGTAAGGACAACCAACGAGAAATCAAGGGCAACAAGAACAAGGGGAGGATTTTATAGAGTATTTGAGGGAGTATCAGACTCTAGGAATAGGCCTAGAGATTTCAACAGGGGCCTCTAGAGTTGGGAGATTTAGAGGAAAGTTGGGAAGTTGTATATTCCTTACTTTGACGGCTTTAGAAAATTCACTTCTAGGGCATGGGTTCAAAATTTGGATACATACTTCCAACTCAATCCCATGATAGAGTCAGAAGCCAACAAGTATGCTACATTGCATTTGGACGAAGAGGCCCATGAGTGGTGGTACCATGGGTTAGCCACATTGGGACATAGTAGCATCACTTCATACTTGGATTTCACTCATAGGTTGATCGATAGATTTGATAGGAAGGATCCAAAGATACATTTCAGGGAGTTGGAACATCTCAGACAGACAAGTACCCCAGATGCATATGTTTTAGAGCTCTAGAGGATTGTAGTCATGGTGACAGATGTGTTAGAGAATAGGTTGATTATGCTCTTCATTGAGGGACTTTCCAAACCCTTGTGTGGATGGGTTAAGGCCTTTAAGACAACTTCACTACACGATGATATCATCAAGACACGTGGCATGGAGGATGCAATGCCTAAGAACAAATCTCATTCTAAAAAAAAAAAAAAAAAGAATCCNATCCCTTTCAAAAGGAATGATGTGAGAAAGATAGATTGGATGAGGATACTCAGAGAGAATTGAGGAGGAATAATCTTTGCTACAATTGCAAGGAGCCTTGGGAGTCGAGTCACAGGTGCATGGGGAAGGGTAAGGTAAATTGCATTGAGGTACTTCTTGACAGTGATGCGAAAGAGTAGGCAGGACATGGGCAGTGAAGCGAGCATAACCGTTCATATGATGAGCAATGACAAGTGGAGTTTAAGAGTGATGAGAAACAGTCAAGGTTGAGCTCATAATCCCACCATTCCATTTCCAAGTTTGTATCTAGGTATTAAAACTTATATTGGGTTCTTAAATTATTCCTTTGGGCTCATTCAAATTTTTTGGGCATTTGTCAACCTAGGTACATAGGTTAAAGAGAAATAGTTAAGGTCATTAGAAGCAAGGTAAAGTAATGGAGATATTTTTGGTCATTAGAAGCAGGGTAAAGCATTGGTTATGTTGTCTCGTATATAAAATGGTTTTTCCTCAACCACACCTTGACCATATAGCTGCAAGGTAGAATAATTGACAATGACATGTTAGTATATTGCACATACGTTCATAAAATAAAAATGTGAAATGCATTATGAATTATAGATGAGGAAGGAGGCAAATAAAGTTTATAAGCCACGAGGAATATTTTGTCAATGATCTCAAAAGATCCTCAAAATATAAGATTTAATTTGTCATGTTTCTTTCCAAACTCAATAGATATTTTACTGAATTTAAATCTAATTTTGAAATTATCATCCACTTTGTACTTTCTAAGTTTTGTATAAATATTAATAGATTATTTGTTTGTCACTTTCCCCATTTATTTTTTGTATTATTTCTTCTTTTTTCTCTCATCAAATTGGATCCAATCACCACCATATCTTACAAATTATCCCATCTAAGTGGGGTTCTACATTTCCTTACATATAAAGATCCAAATGAAACCATGTTGATTTCACCACCATATCTTAAAAATTATCCCATCTAAGTGGGTTCTACATTTCCTTACATATAAATATTCAAATGAGACCATGTTGATTAAAAATTGGTAGTTATTTCTATATAAAAATACAACCAAAGCTAGGTAATCTTCCCACATTTTCCATGGATCCACTATGTACATCTTCAACATATCCTCTCATATCTGGTTTATTCTTTCTATTTGATTGTCAATTTAAGTATATAAGTTAAGTTAAAATTCAATTTGGTTTTTAAATATTCTTTAAAATTCAAACAAAATATTATTTATGTGAACTTATACAATTTATTTATTTCTTACACCAAACAACTTTATAATGTTATTCTCGAATTTCTCTATACTTGTGGAGATTTATTTATTTTCATTGTTGGTATAAAATGGCATAACTTAGTTAATTTTTGGATTTGTGTCTAAATCTAATCAGTGATCATGTGGTGATAAGATACATAAACATTATCCCACCTCCTATTTTGTATATCATGGAAATATTGTTACACCACCAAGTGTCTATGGTCATCCTTAACTCCCTAGTATTCCAGGTAGTTACCACAAACTCTATTATGTCCTTATTCAATCTCAACCAATAAAATAACCTCTTAATATAATAATATTGACCTCATTATAACAACATAATAGTAATACAAAACATTGTCTGAAATAGTAGATTAGTTCTTGGACAATAACCCAACACAACCAATCGATTCACAAAATTATCTAGCCCCTACCCGTAATCCTATAATGATTTGATTTTACCATATCAAAACATTAACTAGCTTGGTTGACTTCCATATATATAATTCATCACATATTACAAGTACTAGCTGACTTACGTTGCAAAACAAGAATTTCTTGCTTCTTTTACACAACTAATTGTGGCTCCACATGGTGTAGTTGAAGCTATACATTTTCCACACTATCTTCTTATCACTTTGCAGGATTATCCACCCATGTTGACTTACTCTTGAGTAAACTCCACTAATTATCTTTACCCTAATCTTTTGCGTACCATTCACACGAAAGGACCCACTTAGAGTACCAAAATGTAGATAATCCCCTATGTAATGCGTAAAAATCCCAAAAGAGGAACATTAACTTAGGGAAAACCCAATGCAACTAAATCCTCGACATTTCCGGGTTGTTTGCTTGCCCATCGATTAGAGACTTGATTGCACTTGGCTCTTTGATGCCGACTCGAGATACACCCAACCAAAATTTTTATTTCCAATTGGAGGAGAGTCTGATTGACTAGTGGCTCAACTAAACCATCACTCTGCTTTGTGGTTCCACGGGTCAACTGGAAGGTGGATGCGTGTGACAAATTCCTCTAGATCCAGTTATAACCCCGTGGTTATACATTTTGGGTTAATTATTTTGATTGCAAGTTTAAATATATTGGATATCGCTTTGTTTGTGGTCAAATTTCCCTTTGGGGTTGACTCATTCCTTTTTTTAACTCGACCCACCCTTTGTAACTTTGGTGCATTGGTTTGAATTGGTTCTTTCCCTCTATCGAATATGGGTGTGTTTTGATATAGATGAACTCACGCCATATGATCAATCGAGACTATCAAAATACTTTTTGTTCTCATTGGGTTCGACGAGCACATAAACAACTTGGTGTAAGTCGATTGGCGATCTTGTCTTGTAGCACAAAAATTATTCTTTCGATATTTGGTTTATTGCTTAGCACACTCGCTATGGTAATGGGTAAAAGATTGTAGGAACTCTGTGGGAAGAAGGTTGTTGATAAGATTCATAGCAAGGTCCTTACCTTGAAGTCTATTGTTTCTCTGTCGCATACATAGAATAAGGGATTAAAGAAAAGGTTGTTGATAAGATTCATAGCAAGGTCCTTACCTTGAAGTCTATTGTTTCTCTGTCGCATACGTAGAATAAGGGATTAAAGAATCAATTGAAGGATGAAGCTATCTTGTTCCAAATTGTTGTGGTCTCTTTGAAGTTTTAGATAGAGTGGGCATGTAGTTTATAGGTTAGCACTTCCTTCCATAGTAAAGGCACATAATGTTTTTCATGTTTCATTATTGAAGAAATATGTATATGATTTTAATCATATAATTGACTGGTTTGTGATCTAGGTGAAGCCGGAGGGAGAATTCCTACGAGAACCTCAATGCATACTAAACAAGAAGGAAACCCCACTCAGGAACCGAACCATTGCACAGGTCAAGGTGCAGTGGAAACACTTTGGCCCGGATGAGGCCACGTGGGAAATGGAGGATGCCATGAGATAGGCATATCAATTTTTGTTCACTTATGTTTATACAGAGCACGTTGATAGATAGAACATCGAGGACGATGTTCCTTTAACGGGTTGGGAATCGTAACACCATGTTTCCCCCATCTTGTAAATATAACTATAATGGCCAAGAGACTATGGAAAACTCCATATGTGTGAATGTTGATTCGATGGACCTTTGTATTGTTAGATTCATAATGAAGAAAACAACAGAAACATAATAGAAATAAATGAAGCAACCAAGAAACCATGATGAACAGAGATAACTAAATATTGGCAGAAAAAACATACTCTATATTCAGCAATGCTTCAAATAATCATGTACATAGACATACATATATAATACAAGAAGACCATAATTGTCATGTAACTGTATAACAGTTAGGTAAATTAACTTATGATTAGAGTTTTAACATCCCCCCTTAATCATAAGTTCGTTCTTTCCTGAAAAACTGCCACTACTTGATAATGAACAATGTGTCAAGCGAATATTCAAAGGGCTGGTTGAAGATGCTCTCTGAACTCTGAAAAAACTATAGCTGAAGTTGATGTCTTCTACTAAATTGGTGGTTTAAGGATGACCACAAACTCAGTTGGTGGTTTCGGGATGACCACAAACCGAATGTCTAGCAGAAGATGATGTCTTCTACTAAATGGCATGGTTTTAAGTTGACCATAAACCAACAAGAGCTCAAAGCTCAAAAATTTGAAAAGTAACAAGCAGAACTTCATGTCTTCTGCTCAATTGGTGGTTTTAAGCTGACCACAAACCATATACACAACAATATGTTTAGAAACAAGACTGCATACCAGGAACTAGGTTGCATACTTGATCATCTGTTCACAGGCTCTAAATCAAACTTGGAACCTGACTCAAAATCAAACTTGGAACCTGACTCAACTAGATTTCCCCCCTGTCAGGGACAAGTGGTTCCAATTCCCTTGACCGTCATTCGCAAGTATGGTCAAGAAGAGATCCAACACATCAAACTATCTTACGGCGGAGTCTGAAGACTCGATCTTCAACTCAGAAGACTACATCAACTGGGCCCCGATCATACCCTAAATCATCAAATCTTGAAAAGACTCCTCCCCGATCATACGACCGTACTTGTTTATAAATCCGACGATAAGACTCCTCTAATAAATTGGCTTCCAAACGCCAATGCCAATTCCCTAACCATTCAAAATGAATTTGTTTCTGCTTGCGCTTTTGACACCTTACTGAGGGGTGATTTGTCTTCCCACAAAATCTGCATGGGTGAAGATCAAAACAATTTGACTTATCATGGCCAAACTGATGACAGTGTTTGCACTGTATGGGTTCTTTATCTGACTTATTATCATGATCTGGAATATCTGTAACAACATCTTCATCAACAATATCCTGTACCTGTTCCTTACCAATATCCTCAAGCTTTTTCATCTTATTATCATTCAAAAAACCTCCACTCACAAAGAAAATTGGTTCGCAATAATTAGGAATATGAAAAAGGTTGTTAGCATCATTTTCATATCCTAGTCCATATCGATTTCGTTTAAAGCGTAATTCTTCCCATGGTCAAACAATTCTAATTTCTTTGCCACATTCATCCACAACTTTTTCTGACATAGGGACTTCATCCAACTCATCTTCATTTTTATGACTGTCATCACTAGTCAACTTAATGTCTTCATTTTTTTCATCCTTGATGTCATTTTGTTTGTTGAAATCACATTGTTGTTGTCGAAGCAAACTTAACTCATCAGATAACATTTTGTTTTGAAGTTTGAACATATCAATCTTCGTGTGCGTTACTTGTAAACAAGTAATCACTGTACTAAGAGTGCACTTGTTTATTGCAATTGTAGATTCTGTAGTTGAGTTAATTAATGTGCGGAATATTGTAAATATTTCTTCAATTCTTGCCATTATGCAGAATATGGAAGAGAGATGACCAATGACCAATAACTTGGACGCACACAAATATCCTAAGACAGACACCCTTATTCAATTTCGGGTGGGTCTACAATGACTCCTTATAACTTCCAAAAACTCCTTATAACACCTTTACAAAAAGTCTTCAAATAAATAACAAACCCTTATAACTCCAATTACAACCACTCTTTAACACCCTTATAACTTCAAGTACATTTAACTATAATAATGGAGAAAACTCCTCCATATAAATTTTCAATCTTCTTATGCTTTATGCTTCATCGTAAATTCTTTCTAAATCCCCTCACACCAAGCATTTTAAATTTACCTTTTGTAAAAAGTGATATTTAAAAAATAATATTGCTCCATTCCAAAAATACCAAAAGATCAACTATAGTTTGATTTTAAGTACAAAAATATTGATTACTTACTCAATAATGAAATCACATGCATATGTCGTGAGGTGGTTCTCTACTCTTCAAACTGCAATTAAATCTCCAAATTGCAAGTCCCTTCTCCCATTATTGGCCAGATCGAAATGCCATTTCTGTGGGAAATCCCTTCATTCAAAACCAATAGGGAGAGTGCATGACTCAGACGTGCAACCCATTCGCCAGGTTGAGGGACGCTTATTCAACAACTGCTCTTTCACGGAGGTTGGGTGGCTTCTCAACTTCCAAAAACTGGCAGCTCTCTTCCACCGAATCACCAGGCAAACATACCAAGGGCTCTTTTCACCAAATCCATGAACTCATTCTTTTCTTCAATTACCAGGTCGAGGGTTCATGATTGAGAAACATTCTCCTTCTTTCAAATACGCCCTTTTGCATTACAAATAGCAGAGGTTCTTATGCAAAAAATGTCTGCTATCTTTTCCAAAACATTTGTCAGAGAAGGTGTTGTTTACACTGTAGACACGCGACGCCTTCTTTCAACACAAGGATGGTTCTTTCCTTTCTTTCGCGTACAGAATCTTCCGCAATATGCTACTGCAATTTCCTTTCTTTTGCGTCTAGATTCTTCCACAATCTGCTACTGCAATTTCCTTTCTTCCGCGTCCAGATTCTTCCGCAATCTGCTACTGCAAACATGGATCAGTTCTCAGGAAACCTGGTGACCTTTCTTCGAGATAGATCCAATCTCTTTCAACAACTCTAACTCCTCTAAGTAGGAACTTCACAGGCCATATAGGCATCGCAATGCTCTGATACCACTGTTAGATTCATAATGAAGAAAACAACAGAAACATAATAGAAATAACTGAAGCAATCAAGAAACCATGATGAATAGAGATAACTAAATATTGGCAGAAAAGGCATACTCTATATTCATCAATGCTTCAAATAATCATGTACATAGACGTACATATATAATACAAGAAGACCATAACTGTCATGTAACTGTATAACAGTTAGGTAAACTAAATAACTTATGATTAGAGTTTTAACATGTATGAAAGGTAAATGAATGTAAATTTTTTTATTTACTAGAAAATGGATAAGTGTTGCATGACTGTTGGAAAAGGGGTGTACTAAGAAAGACCATGAATGCTATGAAAAGAGATGGTGAAGGGGACCAGGAATGGTTGCATTAACCTTCACCAAACCAACACTTATTGTATTTAATTGATCAGGACCAGAACATTCATCTGACCCATAAATGAATTACAGTCAGTCTGGTAGGTGGGAAGACCTCCTCAAGAGTTAATGAGAGGATGGGGTGGAGCACCCATCTATAAAGCTTCCAGACCTGACCACGGGCTGGGAATTCGAGCCACATGCAACCTTGTTGAAAGAGGCAAGAAGGGAAGGTGTGGTGGGAAGAGGGAGACCTGTGAAGAGGGCAGAGGAGAGGAAGCTGTTCAGGTTCAAGGAAGAACTAAAAAATAAGCGTTCTAGTCACAAGAATTAGCAAGAGAAGGTTATGATACAAGCCAATAAACGAGGCCAGTCCTCCTTGCATGGTATTGTGTAAACCATTGCCAAGATCTTGCGGGAGGAGGAGAGTAACCTCCGTCCATTCTGTTGCTAAGCCAGAAGAAGAGATTATGTTGTAGAGCATCGTGGTCTAGCTCGGGGGTGGCTAGTGGTAAATCTATTTGGAGTGACTGAACCTACAGTTGGGTGGAAACGGGCACCCCTTTCAGTAGTCGGTTCACATTGTCTGGTTCTGATAAGTATTTTCCTTGTTTTATGTGTTGAACCGGAATAATGGATGAATGCCTAGATTTATGCATATGTGTACTTATAAATATTTTTTGTGTGGAATGGTTACGATATGTACATGCCTTCTTCTCTTTTAAAACCTACAACCTCGACCAATAGCTCGAATGCCCAGCTTATCTCTAGAGGATTCCTGGGGCATAAGCTTGTATGACAGTCGAGATGGGAGATTTAGTTTCAACCTGAACCTATCTGTTTGAAGAGGACACGTCTTTTAGAATCCTTGTCATGTGACAGGATTCTGGGCCCAAGTCCTTAACCATTTCATGACAAGCTCTAGAAGGGTAGCGAAAGTGGAAGCCTTTAAAAGGGGAGGTCCCTTAGTTTAGAAGACGAGTGGAAGAGATCTGTTCGAAAGGACCCATATGATCAATACCCAGGAACCTTGGGCTAAGCCTAAGGAAGTTATTTCCCCTTGGCTTTGTAGCTCCGGAAGTCCAGAACTTCAGAGTAATACTGACCTTACTAGCCTTACGCAAACCAAAGGTAACCGGGAAACTCAATCTCCCGTGAGGTTGACCGATGATATGCGGCTCCCCAGGTGGTTGGGTGAACGTATCTCACAAATTAAACTAAGGTCCGAAACCCTGAAGGCCAGAGCCACGAAGGACCCAAAACCGTAGATTGTGGGATCCCTCAAATCCTTTCCCAACCATCGATATATTGAGGATGCGTTGATCCAGGAGGATCCTCAGGTCCAGAAAATGCTCAAAAATGAAAGTTCTCGTAATCGAACGAAACCAATTCCATTGCATTTGTTTCATCACGATGATTCTGGCCATATATTTTCTTCCTCAAACAGACATCGTATGCGAGATTTATCGCACTCTGATTGAATTCCCAAACATGCAAAAAGTCAATTATCAAACAGGAAAAAAGTCAACGTTGACGTCATGTTGACATGGCATCATTTGGAGGTGACACATGGAAAATGAATGTATAGTGATGTGGCAGAGGATTGTCTTGCTAACTGGGCAGGTGTGGCAAACATGGTACAATCTGTGCTTGACAAGTGTCATTTGGTAAGCGAGTTAAACGGTGCCACGTGGCCTAGACATGGGCTGCCATGTGGCACCCCGTCATTTGTTCGTTGTGGTAAAAGGTATGTTGGACTCCACTGGAATCGACCGTATGACCTCTGGTGTGGGGGAACGTCTTGGGCAAGGCCGGGCTACCTACCCGCCTACCTTGGTGCTTACATACCAAAGTTCAAAACTAATATTTGAACTTGCTTTGAATAAAGGGAGGAGGCGGAAAGGGGCTGGAGTCTAGCCCCAACCCATAGTTTTGTTATACACCATACATCCACTGCTTAGCACTCGGAATATACACCTTACCACAGAGTTAAGGCACAGAGGATTAGGACTCAACCATCATAATTGAAACCAAGGGCGGTGACCAGTGGCCAGGCACACCGATCGGCCCTCGGTTCCATAGTAAGCTCCATACGACCAGGACTTTGCGAAGGAGGGGCCAACGTGCAGCCCCTTGGGGCTGGCGCTTGGCTATATGATCCCATATGACTCTAAAAAAGGGGTGTGGGCCCAAGCTTGAGGGGCTTATTTTGATTTTTGTAACAAAAGTGGATTTTTTGCTACTAGATTGGGCACTTTTGGAGATTTCTTGGCCATTTGGAGCGGGATTTGATCCCAAAAAGAGACCAGATCTTTGTGGGAAGTTGGGATTCCATAGTTGAGACTAAAAACTATATAAACCGGGATTTTTTAGCTTGAGGGGTACTTTGTATGCAGGGAATGTAAAGAGGAGTTTGAGTTAATAGCGGATTTCTCATGTTTTGAGGGGCATTAAGTCATGTTTTGAGAGGAGATTGTTGAGGCATGTGAGCATCTGCACAAGGAGGTTTTGTATAGAATATCCGAAGCCTATTTGTAACAACAAAGAGCCATTGTAATGAGAACTTGAGCATTAAATATCAATAAAGTGGTCCTCCACTTGGAAGCGGACCCAGAGACGTAGCCACACATTGGTGAACTTCGTTAACAAGTTATTTGTGTCTATTTCTCTTTCTTATGGATGTTCTCTTCTCTTATTTGTAGCATGGTTTATGATGGTTGAACTCTTTAATCATTCATGAGCATCAAGTTAATGTCAATTTGTTATTAATTCCTTTCATTTTTTGGATCAAGTATTTTTGGTATCAAAGCTTTGGTTGTATTGGAAGGTTTAACAAGTGCAGGATTGGATGCTCGCAAGATCCAAATCTCGGAGAGGAGAAGGATATTTCGTTGAATTCATTTCATATATAGAACGAGTGTTGAGGATTAAAATAATGGTGTCAGAAGGAGAAACTTCTCCACGAACTAGAAAGTTCGAAGAAGCATTTTTCTCCATGTCATAAATGGTCAAAGTGTTATATGATGATTTCTTGGAAAGAAAGAAATATGTTCTAGGATAACCTTTTATGAAGGGGAAAAGTGAAGGGAAAGGAGAATCTTCCAAGTCTTCTCCTTCACCACCTTCTTCTCCTTCTTCTTCAAGTTCTACTTCAAATGCTAGTTCTCATTCTACTACACATACTATACAAAATCAAACACATAAGCATAAGTCTGACATGCCTTTGTTAAAGCTTGATGTTAAGTTTGAGTTGTCTTGTATGATGGGGAACTAAATGCGGAAAAGTTAGATAATTGGATAAGACAAATTGAAGTGTATTGCAAGATACAGAAAATCATAGATGAGGAGACTATGATCCAACTTGCTAGTCTCAAGATGGGAGGAACTGCCCTTGTACGGTGGGAAAGTAGGACAAAACATGATCTTAAAAAGTTCAGTAAGACTCTCTCTTCATGGCTTGATTTTACATCTGCATTACGAAAGCAATTTTATCCTCTAGCTTATATGCAACAAGCTATTATTTCATGGCATAACTTTAGACAGTTAAAAGGACAAACTTTTCAAAGTTATACACAAGAGTTTCAAAAAAGAGCTTTATTGTTGGGAATACCATTGGATACTCAAGAGACATTGATTAAGTACATAGGTGGTTTGAATATTTATTTATGACATACCATTCTTATGTTTAATCCAACTAGATTAGATGAGGTATCTGTGCAAGCAACTCATCTTGAATCTAGAGGCAAGAATGTAAATGTTGATTTTGTAAAACCATTTAAATCTACTGAAGGGAAATTCAAAGGCAAGGATAAAGAGAAGTTCAAAGGGAAGAAAAGTAATACAGTGAAGAAGGAAAAACCTACATGCATTCATTGTAAGAAAGAAGTCCATAGTGAGGATCGTTGTTGGATCCTTCACCTAGAATTGAAACCAACAAAGTTCGGAAATAAAGGGAAGCCAAAGACGACTGCAACAACTCAAATAGATTTGGGGTCCAATTCGGGAGATGAGACTAAGGTCACAGTCACGGGAATCAAAGGTAAAAATTCTGAAGCTAGTACAAGTTCTTTAGTTCAGTCTTTAAAAGTTGATAATGAAGTTGATGAGATCAAACGTACATAACTTTTTCACATAAGAGTAATTTCCAAACATACAAAAATTGATACTTTATTTGATAGTGGCTCACAAGTAAATTTGATATCAGAGACAATTGTTAAAAAGTTGGGATTAATCACTAAACCTCATAAGAAACCATATCCTTTAGGATGGATTCATAATGATAATCAATTGCAAGTGAATAGACAATGTGTCCTAAAGTTTGCTATCAATTCACAATTTATAGATGAGGTTGAGTTAGATGTGGTTCCACTAGATATATGTGGTATTGTACTTGGGAGTCCATATCTGTATGATAGAAAGGAAATATTCTATCGTGAAGACAATAAATATCAATTAACTAAAGATGGAAAATAATATGTTGTAAGGGCTCATCAGAAGAAATTGAACCTATCACTAATCAACTCAGGGCAAATGAAGAGAATTGTAAATGTTAGTAAGAGATATTTACTAATGGTTGTAAAAGCTAAGGACACTGTCGGAATCAATACTTTCAAATATTGTGATACAAAGTTGAAAGATGACTTAGCTAGAATTGTTTCTGACTATGATGATATATTTCAAGTCTCGAAAGGATTACCTCCAAAACAACAAGTTGAACATGAAATATAGTTGCAGCAGGATGTTCCTCTTCCTAACATTGGAATGCACAAGTTATTAGTTTTGGAAAATGCAGAGATAAAGAAACAGGTACAAGAGTTGATTGAACAAGAGGTCATCAGACCAAGTGCTTCTCCATGTGGGCCACCTATCATCCTGGTGCCAAAGAAAGATGGCACATGGCGCACGTGCATAAACTTTCGAGCCTTGAACAAGATCACGGTAAAAAATTGTTACCCTCTTCCTTGCATTGATGATTTATTAGATCAATTGAAACATGCGGTTTATTTTACTAAGTTAAACTTAAGAATTGGTTACCATCAAAGCAGAGTTGTTGAACAAGATATATGGAAAACTGATTTTAAAACAAAACATGGATTATTTAAATGGTTAGTGATGCCATTTGGGCTTACTAATGCACATGCTACTTTTATGCGGGTTATGAACGATGTATTCAGGCCATTCATTGATGATTTTGTAATAGTCTACTTAGATGATATTCATATTTTCAGTAGGACCAGGGAAGAGCATGTCCAGCATGTTAGGCAGATACTTTTAGTGTTGCAAAGAGAGAAACTTTTTGTAAAGTTTTCAAAATGTGAATTTGGCAGAACATCTCTTGTATAAGATAGTTCTTTCGGATTCATGGCATGAATCCAAAAGAACTATCTCATCACAACAATGGTCGCAAAAGTCTTAGAACAAAAATACATCTCTTGTATATTTGGGTTACATTGTAGGGGGTGGAGAACTCAATATTGATCCCTCTAAAGTTGAGGTCATTGTAAATTGGCCAAAGCCTACAAATGTAACTGAAGTAAGAAGCTTCATGGGGGAAACACAGTATTGGAGGAAGTTTATTGCAAACTTCTCTCTAATTGCAGCTCCTTTACATGCTTTGACAAGTGTGAAAAGGGGATTCCAGTGGGGAGGAATCCAGCAAAAGGATTTTGATACTTTGAAAGTGAAGATTAGTACAACTCCTGTTCTGGCATTGCCAGATCTCCAACATTCTTTTGAACTTGAAACCGATGCAAGTGACTATGCCATGGGAGCAGTGTTGATGCAACACAGAAAACCCGTATGCTATCATTCTTAGACCTTCACTACAACAATAATTAACTATCCAACTTATGATAAATAATTGTATGCTTTAGTACAAAGTGTTAAAAAGTGGAAACATTACTTAATGGGAAAAGAAACAATAATGCATATTGATCACCAACCATTATAGTATCTACAATCACAAAATAAGCTACAACAATCAAGCCATTTTAGATGGATGGGATTTTTACAGCAATTTCATTTGGTCATCAGATATAAGAAGGGCATTCATAATAAAGTTGTTGATATGTTATCCAGACCTCCTAGTACAATTGTTACAATCCTTAAGAACAATTCAATTACTCATGAAAGTTACATTGAACAATATGTTGAGGACAAAGATTTTAAGGAAGTCTATGCAACTTTAAGTCATGGTAAAAGAGAAGAAGAATTGAATTATCATATTGAAGACAAACTTTTATATCATTTGGGAAAATTATGTATTCCAGACAGTGAAAGATTCCATGTAACCAGGGAGGCATATACTTCTCTTATAGCATGACATTTTGGTGTAGACAAAACAATTGCTCAATTACAAAGGTTTTGTTATTGACCTTGAATGCATGAAAATGTGTCCAAGTACGTAAAAGGATGTACTTTGTGTGCAATAAGCAAACCAAGTAACAGAAAGCTAGGATTGTACACTCCACTTCCTATTCCTTCTAGACCATGGAAAAGTGTATCTATGGATTTTGTGGCGGGATTTCCTATGTCTAGGAAAGGTCATGATTACTTGTATGTAGTTGTGGATAGGTTCAGAAAGATGTGTGTTCTAATTCCTTGTAAAAAGCAAGTCATAGCTGAACAAACAACGCAAATTTTCTTTGAAAATGTATGGGTTCATTTTGGGGTTACCTACTTCTATTGTATCTTATCGAGACTCCAGGTTCATGGGGAAATTTTGGTCAAGCTTGTGGGAACTAATGGACACCAGACTAAAGAAGAG
Source organism: Picea glauca (assembly GCA_000966675.3). Classification (NCBI taxonomy): domain Eukaryota; kingdom Viridiplantae; phylum Streptophyta; class Pinopsida; order Pinales; family Pinaceae; genus Picea; species Picea glauca. The sequence goes on from JZKD02S0137532.1 coordinate 85,663, forward strand.
CACAAAATTTCATCCACAGACGGACAGGTATATTGAGGTGGTGAACAAAACAGTAGTGCATCTACTTTGAGCATATTGCAACAAGCATCCTAAGCTTTGGGATGAACATTTGTGTTATGTGCAGCATGTGTATAATCGAGCCAAGAATTCTTCTAATCAGAGGTCTCCATTTGAAACATGTTTGGGATACTTTCCAAAATCTCCTTTGCATTTTGTCTTTGGGAAAGACATTGCAGCAGACAGACACAGTGATGTGGATAGGGCTACAAAGTTCATTGAATGGATCCAGTTGGTTCATTAGGCAGTACATGAACAATTGGAGAAAAGCCAAGCCAAGTACAAGGAGAGACATGACATGCATCGAGTTGATCATCAGTTCAAAGTGGGAGATCAAGTATGGTTATACATCAGCAAGGAAAGAATGCAAGGAGAAGGTAAAAAGCTAAAACCAATTCGTTATGGTCCTTTCAAAATTTTAGACAAGATTGGTTCTGATGCTTTCCGGTTAGAATTGCCTCCATATATGCAAATTTATTCAGTTGTAAATGTGGAAAAATTGAGATTGTATGAGATTCCTATGATCGAGGATCAAGGAGAGAATGTTTATATTCCTTCCATAGAAGACTTTGCTCCTGAGTATATGAATGAGTTGCAGGAAGACACCATTTTGGACAAAAGAGTTTGTACTTCTCGTAGGGGTGATGTGGAGTATCTTCAAGTGGGATTGAAGGACACAAATCCAAGTCAAGCCAAGTGGAAGGAGACCGAAAAAGTGAGGTAACAATATCCTCACTTATTTACCAACTGATACCAGACTTTTGGTGGTCCAAAAGCTTCCAAGTGGGGAGGATTGATCCAGGAGGATCCTTAGGTCCAGAAAATGCTCAAAAATGAAAGTTCTTGGAATCGAAAGAAACCAATTCCATTGTGTCTGTCTCATCATGTTGATTCTATCCATATATTTACTTCCTCAAATGAACACCGTATGCAAGAGTTATCGCACTCTGATCGAATTCCCAAACAGGAAAAAAGTCAACAGTCAAACAGGTAAAAATTCAACGTTGACGTCATGCTGACGTGCCATTGTCTGGAGGTGACACATGGCATATGACCGTACAGTGATGCGGCAGAGTCTTGGCTTGCTAACTGGGCAGGCTTGGAAGACGTGGTCCAATCTGTGCTTGACAAGTGTCATTTGGTGGGCGAGTTAAACGGTGCCACATGGCCCAGACATGGGTTGTCACGTGGCACCCTGTCATTTGTTCGTTGTGGTAAAAGGTATGTTGGACTCCACTCGAGTCGGCCGCATGACCTCCAACATGGGGGAACTTCTTGGTCAAGGTCGGGCTAGGAGCCCACCTACTTTGGTGCTTACATACCAAATTTCAAAACTGATGCTTTGAATAAAGGACGGAGGCGGAAAGGGCCTAGGGTCTAGCCCTAGCCCACAGTTTTATTATACACCATACATCCACCGCTTAGAACTTAGAATATACACCTTACCACAGAATTAAGGCATGGAAGATTAGGGCTCAACAACCACACGGGAAACCAGGGGCAGTGACCAGCAGCCAGGTGTGTCGATCGGCCCTTGGTTCCATAGTAAGCGTCATACGACCAGGAGTTTGTGGAGGAGGGGCTAGTGCGCAGCCCTTAGGGCTGGAGCTTGGCCATATGATCCCATATGACTTTGAAAAAGGGGTTTGCGCCCAGGCCTAAGGGGCTTATTTTATTTTTGTAACATAAGTGGATTTTTTGCTATAGTTTTGGCCCAGATTGGGCATTTTTTGAGATTTCTTGGCCATTTGGAGGGGGATTTGATCCCAAAAAGAGGAAATATATTTGTGGGAAGTTGGGATTCCATAATTTAGCCTAAAAACTATATAAACCAGGATTTTTGAGCTTGAGGGGTACTTTGTATGCAAGGAATGTAAAGAGGATTTTGAGTTAATAGCCCATTTCTCATGTTTGAGGGGAATTGAGTCATGTTTTGAGAGGAGATCGTTGAGGCATGTGAGCATTTACATGAGGTCTTGTACATAAGATCAGAAGCTTGTTTGTAACAAAAAAGAGACATTGTAAAGAGAACTTGAGCATTAAATATCAATAAAGCAGTCCTCCACTTGGAAGTGGGCTCGAAGATGTAGCCACACATTGGTGAACTTCATTAAAAATTTATGTGTGTCTATTTCTCTTTCTTATGGTTGTTCTCTTCTCTTATTTGCAGCATGGTTTATGATGGTTGAACTCTTTAATCATTAATGAGCATCAAGTTAATGTAAAATTTTTATTAATTCCTTTCATTTTTTGGAGGCGCTAGTCCCTCTAATTCGGATATTGGACGCTTCGGAAGGTAAGAGGAGTTTGCATAGAAACACTCCCGAACACCGAAACACCAAGGTAACCAAAGACATAGATCTATAGGTATACATGACCGGGTCTTATCCGTGATATCTTAGGAACGTAGAAGTCGTTCGCCCGAGGTGGCGAGGTACGGTGATGTCATCCATGGTGACGTGGATTCAACCTTAATGGGCCATGTGACACCTGAATTTATGTGCATCACCTACCCCATAGGGCCCTTGGATGGTGACATGCATCATCCCGGGTGAGGGCATGTGTCGCCCCTGACCCAACTACCTGTCAACCGCTAGTATATGCCCACCTAGCCAGCGTGGTTGGTGAAGGCACTGGGACTTCGAGAGTCCTGAACTTCGGAACTCCAGAGGATTTGGAGCATAGTATGATAGAGAGTCCAAAGAAGACCCAAACCCGAATTAGCAGAGTATATCTGAACCATCCATCAGAAAGGACATGTGTTGTCACCTTCCACACTCCGCAGCGGAAGTGCTTCGGAAGAGTTGAAGAGTGGAGGGTCGAGAACCAAAAGGGTTAAAGATTAATGCATATTGTTAAAACCAGAAGTCACCCCTGGATTGCGATAGAGGTAAGCCTGATACCCATCAGATTTTATGTCACAAATTTGTTAAAAAAGGGTCAAATGGGCGCAGTCTCAAGAAAATATTGTTTTAACTTAGAAAAATTGGACTAATATGCAGAAGAAGGTGAGGTCTTGGTTTAACTTTAGACAGTAAGTTGTAGTAAGGGTGAGTAGGAGGAAGACTTCGGTGAGAAAATGCAAAGGTCTGCCAAGGACATCAATATTTTCGGCAGCCTAAGGAGGAACAATTTAAACACAAGAACTTATTGAATTTAAAACTCATAGAAACTGAAAGGAACTATAACAACATTGTAATCAAACTTTCATCATAATGCAGTCACAATAGTTCAAGTGAATCATTCAACCATGAACTCTTTCAGCATCAGAAGGAAACAAGAGGAAGTAAGAAAGTTGATTGTCATTAAACAAGAAGTTTCAAATGCATATATATAACCAGATAACCAGAGAGTTTATTAAAACTTTACATTTCAGGAGCTTTTCTCTACCATCGATCCTTTTTTAAAATGCCAAAAATGCCTACATATACTCAAAATGACTCACCCTCCTCAACAGAGGCGTGCCCAGGCTTCCATGGCGCCACATCTTCTCAGTCAGACTGCACCTGTAGTCCTCTGTCAGATGTGAACTCAGACAGTATGGGATTAGCAGGAAAATTCAATTTCAGAGGGGCTCTAGGTTGTCAGCCTGCCGCCACGACCATTTTTTCCATGCTTCTCATTTAAGTGGTGAAACGAGGTTTCAACCACCCTCCCATTTTCGTTAATTTCCTTCCCTCGAATCAAGATGAGGCTTGACACCCGTGAGTGTTCCGACTGATCTCATGATTCCTTTAAATTAACCTTGGCACCTCGAGAATATGTCGGATCCTTCTCTGTGACAAAATCGGGTGCTCTGAGCCTTTACGCAGCTCCACTTTCTTTGCCGCATGTGACCATGGGATGTGACCCTATACTTAACCAAATAAAATTTTGAGATTTCGCATATCGGGAGTTCTCACTCCCCTTGATTCACAAAATCATAATGCCTAAAATCACGAAATGGTCATATTCAGATCGACGGTTGGATCTTCTCTAAAATTGACGGCCAAGATTGCTTCCCTGAAGACCCCACGTCACCAGATCTATGCGATAGGTGCTAATCTTCTTCTCGGACCCACACACCATAGGGATACGGGCTATTACCATGGGCCCAAAATTTGAGTGCTTCATGATTTCGCATGTCAAGAATTTGCGCTGTGCTCCATGCTCGAACCTCTAATATTTGAAATCGTGATTTCGTATTATCTACTGCCACGTGCCCCTCTTCTTTGGATGGCCCATATCAAATTTTCATTGTGGGACCACATACCATCGACACTCCTAGGAATAATTTTCTTTGGCCCGGATCCTGCGCCACGTGTCCTCCCTGATTGGACAGCCCAGATTAATTCATCATCCTTTCAGGTCTCGGGACATCGGGTTGTGGATGCTCCTTTATGACGAGAACACCGATCCCCCGATTCTCAATCCTCCGATATTTTCTGATGCTAGATCAACATCCCTTAGTTCTTCATGATGGATAGACCAGATCTTCCCCTTTTGCATTCGGATCTAACGGCTCATACTTGATCTTCGCTTGCGTGCCCAGATGTGGATTTTAACGGCCCAGATCTCTCTTTCGATCAACGACTACAATCTTTTTATAATTTCACGTTTCATAAGTTCTAAAGACTCATCCTGTTCATTGATCCACCTCGTGAGTCATCGAAATTCTACCTTTGCACCACATGTCCTTCCGAATTTAACGGTCCAGATTAAATCCTTGCTCGACCTTTGATCGCGGGCCTCTGCCCTAGCACTAAACTTCGAGCAACTTCGCGGATTCGACTACCCAATGACAGTCGATCCGATCTACTTGATGGATCTATGTCGTTGAAATCTTAACACTGCCCGCTCGCTTGATTTGTGTCCATATTAGACCACTTCAAATTTTGCGCTTTGAGCCCACGGTTGCGCCCTGTGTAAACAAAGGCTTGGACGACTAGATAGGGGCTGGGAAAATAGGGAGATCGGGGCACTACAAACAAAGAGGGGGGGAAATGAAAATGATTATACAAGCCAAAGGGGCTAAAAGTTTAAGAAGTGGTCTGCGAAAGGAGAGAGACAAGGAAAAACACAAACTTAGGTAGAAAACGCAGACTCACAAGACCCTGACAAGTTTAAGTGCTAACACATATAACTGGCTAAGTGCTTTGTTAAATTGTTGTAATCACATATCTGTGTCCCAACTAGGTTGTAGACACTTGATTCCTACAACCCCCCCTACCTCTACCTCGGGTGAGACTTCATCTGCTTCACTGCCGAAAGGGCCTGTAGTTAGGGTTTTGTTGTTGAAGTGTTAAACCCTGGGTCTGCCCCTGTGCCAACACAATTGATGAAATAGGTAGGCGAGAATTAAAGGAAGAAGAAAATGAATCAATGGAACACCTTTATGAAGAAGAAGAATAATATGAAGAAGAAGTAGAAAGAGAATATGAAGAGGATTAGATAGAAGTAGAAGATCAAGTTCAACAAATGCCTCCAAAGACACCTAGAAAACGAGTACAGAAGAATCATCCTTCAGATCAAATTATCGAAAACAAAGATGCAGGAGTTGAGACTAGAAGAAGAATTCGTTCACCAAAACAATCACACCTAGAACTCTCATCTACGATTGAACCAAAAAGTTTTGAAGAGGCCAGCAAGGATAAATTTTGGAATCAAGCCATGGATGAAGAATTGGATCAAATAGAGAAGAATGACACTTGGGAATTTGTTCCAAGACCAAAGAATAAGAATGTGATTGGCACAAAGTGGGTATTCGGAAATAAATTGAATGAATATGGACAGGTTACAAGGAACAAAGCTAGATTGGTATGTAAAGGATATGCACATGTTGAAGGAATCGACTTTGAAGAGACATTTGCTTCAGTTTCCAGAATGGAAGCAATCTGATTGCTCCTAGCTTGTGCATGCTCCAAGAATATTAAAGTGTATCAGATGGATGTGAAATCATATTTTCTGAATAGGGAACTTGATGAAGAAGTCGACATTGAACAACCAAAAGGATTTCAGTTGTCAGAGAACACAGATTATGTGTGTAAATTGAAGAAGGCCTTTTATGGTCTAAAATAGGCTCTTAGAGCATGGTACTCTAGACTGGATAAATATCTAGAGAAGGCAGGGTTTAGAAAATGAAGTGCAAACAACAACCTCTATATCAAGGTAACTCAAGATAGTATTTTATTAATTGAAGTTTATGTTGATGATATTATTCTTGGAAGAAATGATGACAGGTTAAGCCAGAAATTTGCAAAGGATATGCAAAATGAATTTGAAATTTCATTAGTCGGAGAACTATCCTTCTTTATGGGTCTCCAGATACGTCAAAGCAACCAAGGAATTTTTATTTCTAAAACTGAGTATATCATAGAAATGATAAAGAAGTTCGGAATGGAAGATTGCAAACTAGTTATCACTCATATGAAAACCAGTTGCAAGTTGAGCAAAGATGATGATTCAAAGTCTACAGACCAGAGGAAATACAGGTCAATGATTGGTAGCTTACTATATGTGACAACATCCAAACCAGATGTAATGCATGTAGTTGGACAGGTGGCACGATTTCAAGAAGCACCAAAGGAATCACATGTATTAGCAGTGAAGAGGATTTTCAGATATCTCAAAGGAACAGAAGAGTTTGGATTATGGTATGCAAAAGGAAAGGATCTATCACTTATTTCCTACAAATATGCAGATTGGGTAGGTTGCATTGATGACCGGCAAAGCACCAGTGGAGCAACGTTCTACTTGGGTGATTTTTTAGTATCCTGGTTAAGCAATAAACAATCATCAATATACTTATCTACAACTGAGGCAGAGTATATTGCAACAACATCATGTTGTACATAGGTTCTATGGATGAAACAAACTCTGACAGATACACAGGTTGAGTATGATGGTCTCGTTCCAATCTATTGTGATAATACAAGCACCATCAGTATCTCAAAGAACCCGGTGATGCACTCCAAGACGAAGCACATTCCAATAAAGTATCACTTTCTATGGGAACAGGTTGCAGAGAATAACATCGGAGTTGAATATGTGGGCACAAAAGAATAAGTAGCAGACATATTTACAAAATCACTTCCAAGAGAATCCTTTGAGTATCTTCGCTAGAGACTAAGAGTAATTTCTACTCCAAAATGAATGCTTTTGAATGCTTATCTTATATGTCTTAGATCTACACAAGGAAGCACCATAAAGAGGACAGTTCGGGCTGGAAGATTAGTTTCAGGAAGATTTCAGTCAGGGGGAGTATCCCCAAGGACAGTTCAGTTAGAGGGAGCAACCTTGGATGGAAAGATACTTTTGCCATTGATGACAAAAGGGGAGAGATTTATCATATGCAAAGGTAAATTCTTGGAGAAAGAGCACAGAGGCATGGTTCCAGGGGGAGCGATGTTCATAGGGGGGTCATGAGTGATATGAATTCAATATTGCATCAAAGTGTTTCCATCAATGCCAAAGAGGGAGATTTTTTATTATTTGGGTTGGTTGTCATTGATGTTAACCCTTGAAGAAAGTTCGGTAGCACAAAGGTTTGGGTAATGGACTCAAGTTTGTTTGATGGATAATGGTACGAGTTTTGATATATTTGTAGGTAAGACTATTCCATATGGATATTACATGTCATGCCATTTCTGGTGGTATGTGGAACGTCACATAACTCATCACGATTAGAGAGTTATGGCCATGTGAAGTTAGAGAACCCTCATGAATCATCTAGAAGCCCCAAAAGGTCAAAGTAGTCAAAGTGGATTAAGATATTTTAGAAGGTAAATAATAAAGTGAAGTGATGAGTGTACTATAAGTCAAAGTGAATACAAAAGAAATTATTTAAATAATAAAGTTAATATAGAAATTACTAAGTGGACAAGTGGTTAGAAGTGGGTTAGCCCTAAAATAAGGAAAGTGGTTTAAGATGGTTAGAAGGTAACCCCTTGAGGTAAAGTGAAGTGATGAGTGTACTA
>JZKD02S0137532.1:111664-134475 GCA_000966675.3 Picea glauca
GTGTTGATCACAGTTTCCAAGTTGGAGATGAAGTTTGGATTTACATCAGTAAGGAGAGGCTTAAAGGAGAAGGTAAAAAATTGAAACCGATTTGATATGGTCCTTTCAAGATTATTGACAGGATTGGTAACAATGCCTTTCGTTTAGATTTGCCTCCTTATATGCAAATGTATGCAGTCGTTAATGTTGAGAATTTGAAATTGGATGAGCCTCCGTTGATTGATGATCATGGAGATCATGTTCATATTCATTCCATAGATGATTTTTCCCCAGAGTATCTTACAGAACTGCATGAAGACACCATCCTTGACAGGAGAATGCGAACTTCAAAATGAGGAAATATGGAGTATCTTCGAGTTGGACTTAAGGGAACAAATCCAAGCAAAGCAAAGTGGATTGAGGTTGGAAGGGTGAGGGAACTATACCCTCATCTTCACATAGACTGAAAATAGTCTTTTGGAGGTCCAAAAGCTTCCCAATGGGGAGGTGTGATTAGGGGATCAAATTTTGCTCAAAAATTCAAAGTGCTCGGAATTGCTTCGAATCGAACGAGAGCGTAGGCCTCGTTGTTGCTAACCCAACGCAACTCATTTCGTCTCAAATGGACATTGGTAGCAAAAGATATCGCGATCTGTTTGAATCGTTAAACAGGCAAAAAAAAGGACGCTGACTGTACAGTCTGTGCAGTCCGTACAGGCTAACGTGGCAGATTTTGTACGCTGATGTGGCAGAGGTGATGTGGCATTTTTGGATTGGTAGACATGGTTGAATTGGAATGGGACATGTGGCATCATTTGGTCAATGGTAAGGTGCCACATGGTCCAGTCATGGGCTGCCACGTGGCACCCCGGTATTGGTTATTGGTTGTTGTCAAAATTGTATGGGGTCCATGGGGGTCGAACCCCGGACCTCCCTTTGGCTCCGCGCTTTGGTAGAGTGTGGGATACCACTAGCCCACACGTTTTTCCTTGTAAACAATATGCAATATAAACTGTTTCAATTCGTTTTATGTAACGGTCGGCGCGGGGGTCCGGGCTGGGGCTTAGCCCCAGCCCCCGGTCACATTTATATTGCATTCGACCATACCCTCCGGTGAATGGCACACGCGGGGTTTTTAAAATATATAGCACGTGGTTATATGTGTTACATCATGTGACTTCAACCTTAGCGCGTGGGGGTTTGCAAACGGTTGGGTTCTTTTGCTAGCCCGAGGTCATATCGTGACTCTCATGTGCCCGAGAGCTAGGCGGTTAGGGGATGGCGCACCCATAACCGTCCTACAGTTCCCACCATTTGCATGGTTGTGTTCGGTGTCGGGTTTTCACGCTTTAAATTGCGTGTGTGCTAAGTTGAATGAACAAGGGTGCATTTTGTAGATGCAGAGACAGCAAGCTTGAAGGGGGGACTTCCAAGAAGCCTAACTTCTTCGTTTTTTGGCCAAACGAGGTGCCGAAAAAGCCCAGCTAAGGGTTTTTGGACGCTCTGAAGCCATTGGAGCAGTCTGTTGGTCAATTTGAGCATTGTAAAGAACGTTTTTTAGCACTTTGAGCAATCAATAATAATGATCCATTGGAAGCTGGACCAGGAGATGTAGCCCAAGAGAGGGGTGAACTCCTTTATCATTTGTTGTGTTTATGTGCTTATGTTCATTGATTATGTTGTTTTTTATTTGTATATTGAATGAGTAATCCTTTAATTAATGTGTTGCAAAGTTGATCCATTTGCTTTTAACACATAAACTTTAATTGCAAATATTTTCAAGATTTCAAGTCTTCTTCATTTTTAGATCAAACAGTCAATAGACAGCGAATCAATACCATAACCTACATGACAGAGACATGTAGTTTAACTTTTGATAAATCCATTTTTGTTAACCATGGTAAAAATAAACAACGATACATTGATGGTTAAATGGATATAGTGATCAAGCACAGCGATTTTATTAATGGTTAGCGCGGCATTTATTTTTAGTAGCATAGCAATTTTATGAGATATTAAAGCTAATGTGCGATAGATATTTATAATATCTAATGTGTGGCAGAGAGTTAGTACATAATGGGCGAGATATAATACATAATCACATTAACTAAGATATCCCTTGAGTGATTTGAGCATGAGGAAAATAAAGGTAGATTATTATACAAGGAGATAATAACATTTACTAATAATAAATGACATACAAGTTTTTGTTGTTGATTTACCAAAATAATAGGATATCATTGTTAGACAAGTTATAATGTTGAGATATTAGGATTTGTTGGTTATTTTAGTTCACTACTCACACTTAGACATCATGCTTAAACATTATGGTTTATGGTTGTTGTCGAGTCATTTAATAGCTCGCACATATTGTTTGAGCGATGTCATCTGTGCCTTGTCGACACGTTGCTTGGGGGCGTAGGTGTAGTCTTCTTGTCAGTTATTTCGGCCCTTAGCATATTGGATTTATCTTCAGACCTTGGTCCAAATAGGTTATGTGGTGCTAAGGTTATTGTCATGCCTATCGCCTGAGGATGGCATCATCCCTGATGAGGGTATCATGGCGCACCCTATTGGATAGAGGCAAATGATAAATTGGTCGGAGTCTGTGCTTCCCGTTGTGGGTGTTGTTGATCATTGTAAGTTTCTGGTTGGCACTTGGGTTGTAACACCTTCACGTGTTTGGTTTTGTGTGCCATAGAGGTTCTAGCGACTAGTCGTCGAGGTCATTGTGTCAGGATTGCGGATGTTGTCCTTATCTTGTACGCGTTGTCGTGTTGTGTCAGGTGGGTAGTTGTTTCCTTATTTTTATTTATGCATGTTCCGCCAATTGCTTGTTGTGCTAGTGCGTTGAGTCATTGTTGTCTGTTGCATGATCTACATGTGGGTGTTCGTTGGTAGGTTGTGGGGTTCAATTGTTGTTGTCGTTGCCTTCCTGCCTATAAACAAACAAACAAAAAAATGCACTTTTTCTTCACTCGTAGTCGTAACGATTGGGGTCGTTACATATGGTATCAGAGCGGATTCAACCCACAACTTGGGATCACTACGAATTTCATTAATTTGATTTCTGATTATAAGGTTTCTAACTAATTTGATTTGTATTTGTACAGGTAATCATGGTTAGAGGACGTCGCGGAGGCAGACGACGGGGTGTTAGGGGAGGAGGCGCGACACCTCCAGTAGCATCCATGCCTGAGGGGTCTAACCCCCAGGGAGACAAACAGGTTGTCGGGAAGGAACAGATAGTGGTGGGTGATGTGGTTGGGATGATGAGGTCCTTTTAGCAGATGTCTGAGGCATTGATTAGTCGTTTGGACAGAGATGAGGCCAGATCACTAGCGCCCCCTGAGGGTCCACCACGCGCTCCAGTCGGTACTGGTAGCATTCACTGCGAACTTGAGAAGGTCAAATTTCTCGAGTTCTTTGGTTCCCCCGACAGCATAGCCGCTGAGGCATGGTTGGAGAATATGGCGATGTGCTTCTCACTTTGCGACTATACCTCCAACATGAAGGTCTACATGGTGGTTTTTCAATTGAAGGGGAGCGCTCTTCTATGGTGGAAGATGCTCCTACCACAATTGAACATGGGCATCGAAGACGTGTCATTGGAACGGTTTGAGGAACGGTTCTGAGAGAGGTACCTATCAGAGGAATTCATTGAGCGTCAGCTCAACGAGTTCAACACCTTGTGACAAGGCGGTCATACAGTTCCCGAGTACAAGGCATGTTTTATGGAGTTGCTTCAGTATGCTCCGCACCTTAATACTGAGAAAATTAAGGCCAACGGGTTATTGTTTGGCCTTAATGTCAGCATATGGGAAAATATTAGGATTTTGATACCTCGGACCTTGCATGATGTCAGCCAGAAGGCCCTCATAGTAGAGGAGGAGGTTATGAGCAGGGCTCAGAGTAGGACTCCAATGAGACCAGCAGGGAAGGTGTCATCTGGTGTGCAGCAGCATCATACACCCTCCAGACATACGCCAAGATATTGTGGCTTCCAGAGAGGATCCACTTTCACTACGCCTCAGCGATCAGCTCCTTAGTAGTGGACTCCTTACCGGGGACCACAGCAACATCAACCGCAACAACAGCAGTTTAGCCCTGTTCAGCAGAACAGACCAGGATTCCAAGTCGGTGGGCCGTCAGCTTCTACTTCGGGTACCAGGATTACTGGACCAAAGAAGGGATGTTGGGCTTGTGGGGAGCCACACTACCAGCGCAATTTCCCAGTGGAGAGGACTAGAGCATCTGGATCAGTCGGACCCACTACCATGGGAGATTTGAGCAAGGCCCATCGGATTCATGCAACGGTGAATAACCGCCAAGCAGAGCACCAATCGATTGTGCTGGAGACGCCATGTACCATCGCTGACCAAACCCTTAGTATTTTGCTAGTTCCCAGTGCTACCGAGAGTTTCAGTTTTGGTGCAGCGCTAAAAAGGATTAAGGTAAAGGCAGTCAAACAGGATGAGTTCATATTTGTAGAGATGGCTTCAAGAGCCAAACAGAAGGTTGGAGGGAAGGTTATGATATGTACCCTTAACCTGGGAGATTTGTCACCAGGACCAACCTGTACGTCACGATCTTAGGATCTTATAACGTCGTGATCGGTATGGACTGGTTGGAATCGCATGAGCCGATACTCAACTGTAAAACGAAACGGTTGAGCTTGGTCGATGATGAGGGATAGAGACCCGTGATTGTAGGTCAGAACAAGGGAGTTTCCCTGAGGTTCATCTCTTCCTTGCAGCTACGGAAGAGAATGCACAAGAGGTGTAAGCTTTATGTGATCCTTGCGTAAACGAAAAGGGAGTAGTTGAAGGTATAGAACACTTTCCGATGGTGATAGAGTTTGCAGATGTCTTCCCGGAGGAGTTACCTGGGATGTCGTCGGAGAGGGAATTGGAGTTTACCGTAGACCTAAAACTAGGGACTGAACCAATAGCAAGAACTCCTTATCGGATGTCGACCTTAGAGTTATAGGAGTTGAGAATGAAACTCAAGGAGTTGTTGGACCTGGGACTGATACGTCCTAGTGTGTCACCATGGAGTGTGCCATTTATTTTCATATGAAAGAAGGATGGGTCGTAGAGACTCTGCATTGACTACCGTCAATTGAACGAGGCAACAATCAAGAATCAATATCCATTGTCGAGTATTGATGATCTGTTTGATCATATGAAGGGTGTGACGGTGTTTTCAAAGATCGAATTGAGATCAGGGTATCACCCGTTATGGATAAAGGAGGATTACATCCCTAAGACCACCTTTAAGATGAGGTTTGAACATTACGATTTTATTGTTTTACCATTTGGACTGACGAATGCCCCGGGGGTATTTATGAGTTGGATGAATGGGGTGTTCCGAGAGTACTTGGACAAGTTCGTCCAAGTATTCATTGACGATATTTTGATTTACTCTCAGACGATGGAGGAGCATGACGAGCACTTGCGCTTGGTACTACAGTGTCTGCGAGAGAACAAATTGTATGGGAAATTGTCTAAATGCTCGTTTTACCAATCAAAGATTCACTACTTAGGGCATGTCATCTTCGGCGAAGATATCACCATGGATCCAACGAAGGTTGAGGCTATTATGGAATGGCCTACACTGATGAATGTCCTAGAAGTGTGTAGCTTCGTGGGTTTAGCAGGATACTATTGACGGTTCATTGAGGGATTTTTGAAAATAGCAAGTCCGATCACGGAATTGCAAAAGAAGAACAAGAAGTTTGTTTGGACTGAGAAATGCGCGGAAGAATTTCGGAGGCTCAAAGAGTTGTTAACAGCAACACCGATACTAAAGGTCCTTGACATGGATGTAGACTTCTTGGTATGCACTAACGCATCCAAGGAAGGCTTAGGCGGAGTCTTGATGCAAGACGGTCGAGTGATCACTTACATCTTGAGGAAATTGAGAAAGCATGAGGAGAACTATGCGATGCACAATTTGGAGTTGTTATCCATTGTTTATGTCTTGAGAGTTTGGAGACACTACCTTATTGGATGAAAATTTGAACTAAAAGCGGACCACTGTGGACTTCAACACATATTTACGCAAAGCAAACTGAACGCGCGAAAACGGTGTTGGTCGGAATTGCTTAGCGAGTATGATTTCAAGATTACTTACATAAAAGGAACAATAAACTGAGTGGCAAATACATTGAGTCGGAGGCCACGCATCTTCTCGGTGTTGCCTCTTCAGACGAATCTACGTGAAAATATTCTAACTTTACAGTGCGACGATGACTGGTACAAAGAGGTCAAGGATTTTATCGAGCAAAACACAATGATGGTACCAAGATTTGAAGGATTTACGTTGGATGATGATGGATTATTGAGATTTAAAAATCAAATTTACGTACCACCGAACGACGAGTTGAGGAGTTTGATCCTAAACGAGGCTCACATAGCAGTGTACATGGCTCACCCAGGGGTCACGAAGATGAGGGCAGACCTTAAACCCTTATTCTTCTGGAAAGGAATGAAGGCAGACATAGTCATCTATGTGGCCATATGTCTAGAATGTCAGCAGGTGAAGGCTGAACATAGACATCCAGCAGGACTACTACAACCACACGCTATTCTGGAATCAAAATGGGAGGTCATTTCGATGGATTTCATTTTTGGATTTCCACTGACGGCAAGGAGACACGACTCGATTTTTTTGGTAGTCGATACTCTGACGAAGAGTGCTCATTTTATTCCTGTGTGTATGACGTATCAGGCACCTGACATAGAAAGATTTTTCATCTGTGATATTGTAAGGCTGCATGGCATGCCTAAGAAGATTATATCTGATCGAGGATCGATGTTTACTAGACAATTTTGGACTAGTTTCCAAGAGGCCTTGAGAACCCAACTTAACTTTAGTACTGCGTATCACCCTGAGATAGACGGGCAGACTGGATGAACAAACCAAGTCTTGGATGACATGTTGTGCATGTACATGATGGACCAACAAAAGTGTTGGGAAGAATTTTTGCCACTAGTAGAATTCGCTTATAACAACAGCTACCAAAGAACCATCAAGATGGCGCCTTTCGAGTTTATTTATGGGCGATCGTGTCGGATGCCTTTGAGTTGGGATTATCTTGAGGATAGGGTCCTAGTGGGACCAAAAGCAATCCAAGAAATGGAATATCAAATGCAAATAATAAGACAAAGGATCAAATAAGCGCGGGATTGGCAGAAGAGTTATGTCGATGTGCGTCGTGTCGACCGTAGTTACGAACTTGGCGATTAAGTCTTCTTACGGATAAAACTGCATAAGATTTCGATCAAGTTTGGAAGGGGAGATAAACTCTCTTCTAAGTTCATGGAACCTTTCAAGATTGTGGAGAGGAAGGGGCTCGTGGCCTATCGACTAGCCTTGCCTGATTCTTTAAGGCGTATGCACAATGTTTTTCACATATTTGTTTTGAGACATTATATTAGTGATCCTACACATGTTATTGACATGAGTTCCTTGCAGGTATCGGACAAGGGGGCGCTCACGGCTGAGCCGATCCGCATCATGGATCATCGCATTCAACATCTACAATGTCGAATAGTAGATAGGTTCAAGGTCTAGTGGGACAACTATAGTCCGCACTCGGCGACCTGGGAGGACGCATATGATATGCGCCAGCAGTTTCCCTTTTTGTTTGATAGATAGAATTATGATACTGTGATACACATTATTTCGACACTTATATACTATGAAACTTTGGGAAGAAGTTTAGACCAAGAGGGGATATATGTAACATCTTTCTCTTGCGTGCACTAAGCGAACTTATTCTTCGAGGACACTTGCTTGCAAGTGATCCAGATTATTATACTATTGGTCATTTGATTATGATTATGAGGCATTATGGATATGTTATTTTGTGTGTTTACATAGATAGGTACTATTGATTGGGTTCTCTTGAGTGTGCAGGACATTAGACCTCAAGGATGCAGAGGCATCGATGAAACCCCTTGGAATCTGGATCGATTCAGGGAGTGGGCTATTGGGTTTTGATTGTTGTCGATATGACATATGTACATCTAATTAGATGTTATGATGATTGATTAATATTGCTGACATGATTCGTTGATGATGCAGGCTGGAGATAGCTTTCCGACCAGACTCACATATGGAGTAGAGGGGTCATGCATGACAACCAGAGACTTTGAGGGAGAGGTGTGGACATCATCCCTGCCATAGCCTACTAGCACTCCCATCGTGGATCAAGGTTAACGATTACCTAGTTCGAGAAGACCCACAATGTCATGAGCGAAGACTGCGGCAGTCGTGAGCGATGATTCTAAGGGGCGTGCAATAAGTCAGGGGCCTTATTCCTTAGAGGCCCTTAGTCTCCCACAATATCACCTAGTTGAGTATTGACTCCATGGGTTTTTATGTCTACCAATTCAATCAATAGGCGAGTGGCACCCATGGAGCACGTAGTGCATCCTGAAGGGAACGTCACGCAAGGAAAACAGAATGAGGTGAGTGGAACCCTTGGAGCACCTAGTGTGTCTTGAAGGGCACGTCGTGTTTTTAAATAGTAAGTGAATAAACCTAGATGGCCTTAGAACGAATGATGTGTCAAGTAAGATTTAAAATTCTTCCCTAATAAAAATGTCGCCCAGCCTAGGGAAATTAAAATCTAGGTCTTAGTGAAATTAAAAATGTCCATGCTTGAGCAGTCGGCCAGGAGCCGAATCGATGGTCATCACTTCGGTGTTAATAGACCTAGAGATTCTAATGCCCTGCTTTTTTGTGCGTGGATGATGAGCGAAGGATAATCTTTTCACGGCCATCTACCTTACTTATCTCTGTGTTAATTGATTCATGGCTGAACAATCAGTCTTGCGCTTTCTTGTGATTGACTTCTTTTGCGTTTGGTTGGTAAAAATCTATGTTTTGATTAATGAATCCCAACACCTTGATCGGTAAATCTCAATGTTTTATTATGTTTATGTCTGCGCTTACTTATGTGGTGTCTGCGATTGAATATTGTTGACAGCAAATTGAATCTTTATTGGGGACTGCATTTGAATATTTAAGTGGACAGCCATGGTCTATGTAATTATATAGTGTTTGTTCCTGTGTTTGAATCCCCTCTTGAACTCGAATCGATTTACACCCAGAAAGTGTGATTGACATCATTTATTTCTGTGCGATTTTTCTTATTGGCTTGGGATGACATCGATTTGTAATATCATTGTTTACACAGCGTCATGTTAGTTACACCAGGATTTCACAACCCCTTTGGGAATTTTACCCCCCTTGTCCACTACCATTTTTGTGGAAAACTCCACAGCCTTTCCCTTACGCATTCGTGACACTTTGCACGGATTTTGCATCCATATTTCCTAGCGAATTAACTCTTTGTTTTTAATTCATTTTCTGATTAATTGCTCTACGTCCTTAATCCATCCGGCCTGTGATTTCCCTCTGCAAATTATTACTTTTTGATGGTGAATTTTACTCTGCGAATTTACTCTCTATTGCACAGCGATATTATTTTATTAAACAGCAGTCACTTATACACTTTAATCTTGGGATTGGATAGTGTTTTTCCTATCCTTTAACTGAGATTTGATTCTTCATAACAGTGTGTTTTCTTTACCTTTTATTGACTGGGATTTTCATTGATAAAACTCAACGCCTTTTGATGATAAAACTCAACAAATTTTCATTGATGAAGCCCAGGGATTTGAGGATAAAACTCAATGAATTTTGAATGGTAAACCCAACGAATTGATTGACAGACTTTTAGTGGCGGCGAATTAATATGTATTTCGTGGATATGCTTGGGACATCGATTTATATGTATTTATTGTAGGGTATAGCGATTATGGTAATGGATTGCCATCACACAGTTAGTGTTTTCTCTTTTAGACAACAATCAAGTCTAGACTTTCGTTTATCAAGGGATAATGGTATAATATTAATGGTAGTGACAATAATAGATAGCGATTGATTTGAAAATAATTTTGATGGTCTGACATTGCATGACAGCATTGACAGTTATTATAATTATTTTTGAACGACATTTGTAGTGTTATAAGGAGTAGCTATAACTCCGCATTGGTTAATGGAAAGTGATTCCTTTGATTGCTGGCAGCGAAATCTTGAGTATTGACAGTGAACTTGACAACTAAAATGATATCTTTTTGGATTGCTTTTACACTGTGCATTTTATATTACACTATACAGTAACACTATACCTTTAACAAGACAATAATATCTTATTGGCCCAGCAATTTCTTATTTCGTATTTATCATATCTTACACTTTGCGATATTTATTCTCACTATATATATGTTTACACTAATTTCGTTATATCATATATTACACACTACAATTTAATATATGGAAGGACAAAGATATCATATATTAATTCTTCCTATCAGATATTTAAACGACAACTCATATTATAATTTACTTAGCAAATTCTTACAGCAAATAAATCTAGCAAACAGTCAACAGACAGCGAATCAATACCATAACCTACATGACAGATACCTATAGTTTAACTTTTGCTAAATCCATTTTTGTTAACCATGGTAAAAATAAACAGCGATACATTGATGGTTAAATGGATATAGTGATCAAGCATAGCGATTTTATTAATGGTTAGCACGAAATTTATTTTTAGTAGCATAGTGATTTTATGAGATATTAAAGCTAATGTGTGACAG
Organism: Picea glauca; assembly: GCA_000966675.3. Taxonomy (NCBI): domain Eukaryota; kingdom Viridiplantae; phylum Streptophyta; class Pinopsida; order Pinales; family Pinaceae; genus Picea; species Picea glauca. Next base: position 122,323 of record JZKD02S0137532.1, read on the forward strand.
AGATTTATAATATCTAATGTGTGGCAGAGAGTTAGTATATAATGGGTGAGATATAATACATACTCACCTTAACTAACATATCCCTTGAGTGATTTGAGCATGAGGAAAATAAAGGTAGATTGTTATACAAGGAGATAATAACATTTATTAATAATAAATGACATACAATTTTTTGTTGTTGATTTACCAAAATAATAGGATATCATTGTTAGACAAGTTATAATGTTGAGATAATAGGATTTGTTGGTTATTTTAGTTCACTACTCACACTTAGACATCATGCTTAACAATTATGGTTTACGGTTGTTGTCGAGTGATTTAATAGCTTGCGCAAATTGTTTGAGCGATGTCATTTGCGTCTTGTCGACCTGTTGCTTGGGGGCATAGGTGTAGTCTTCTTTTCGGTTATTTCAACTCATAGCACACTGGATTTATCTTTAGACCTCGGTCCAGATAGGTTATGTGGCGTCAAGGTTATTGTCGTGCCTATCTCCTGGGGACGGCATGATCCCTAATGAGGGGATCATGGTGCGCCCTATTGGATAAAGGCGAATATAACTTGGTCGGAGTCTGTGCTTCCCGTTGTGGGTGTTGTTGATCGTCGTAAGTTTCTAGTTGGCGCTCATGTTGTAATGCCTTCATGTGTTTGGTTTTGTGTGCCATAGAGGTTCTAGTGACTGGTCATTGAGGTCGTTGTGTCGGGATTGTGGATGTTGTCCTTAGCTTGTAGGCATTGTCGTGTTGTGTTGGGCGGGTAGTCATTTCCTTCTTTTTATTTATGCATGTTTTTCCATTTGCTCATTGTGCTTGTGCATTGAGTCGTTTTTGTCTGTTGCCTAATCTGCTTGCGAGTGTTCGTTGTGGGGTTGTTGGGTTCAATCGTTGTTGTTGTTTCCTTCCTGGGCATAAACAAAAAAAAAAAAAATGCACTTTTGCTTCGCTTGTAGTCGTAATGATTGGGGTCGTTACATATGGTATCAGAGCGGGTTTGAACCGCAACTTGGGATCACTACGTCTTTCGTTGATTTGATTTTTTATTATAGGTTTTCTAACTAATTTGATTTGTATTCATGTAGGTAATCATGGTTAGCGGACGTCGCGGAGGCAGACGGTAGGGTGTTAGGGGAGGAGGTGTGATGCCTCCAGTAGTATCCACGCCTGAGGGGTCTAACCCCCAGGGAGACTAATAGGTTGTCAGGAATGAATAGATAGCAGTGGATGATGTGGTTGGGCTGATGAGGTCCTTTTAGCAGATGTCTGAGGCATTGATCAGTCGTTTGGACAGATATGAGTTCAGGGCCCCGGCACCCCTTGAGGGTCCACCGCTCACTCCGGTCGGTACTGGTAGCATTCACCGCGAACTCGAGAAGGTCAAATTTCCGAAGTTCTTTGCATGCTTGGAGAATATGGCGATGTGCTTTTCACTTCATGACTATACCTCCAACAAGAAGGTCTGCATAGCAGTCTTTCAACTGAAGGGGAGCGCTCTTCTATGGTGGAAGACGCTCCTGCCACAATTGAACATGGTCGTCGAAGACGTGTCATGGGAACTGTTCGAGGAATGGTTCCAAGAGAGGTACCTATCAGAGGAATTCATTGAGCGTCAGCTCAATGAGTTCAACGCCTTGCGATAGGGCATCCGTACGATGCCCAAGTACGAGGCTCATTTTATGGAGTTGCTTCGGTATGCTCCACACCTTAATACCAAGATAATTAAGGTCAATGAGTTCTTTTTTGGACTTAATGTCAGCATACGTGCAAAGGTTTGGATTTTTATGCCTCAGAACTTGCATGATGTCATCCAAAAGGCCCTCATAGCAAAGGAGGATCTTATCGAAGGGGGTCAGAGTAGGACTCCAGCGAGACCAGCAGGGCAGGTGTCATCTAGTGCATAGCAGCATCAGACATGCGCCAGGATATCGTGGCTTCCATAGAGGATCCACTTTCACTACGCCTCGGCGACCAGCGCCTTAGCAACGGACTCCTTACCGGGGACCACAGCATCGCAGTAACGTTGACTGCAGCAGCAGCAGTTTAGGCTTGTTCAACATAACAGACCAGAATTCCAGGATAGTGGGCCATCAGCTTCTACTTCTGGTACCAGGATTACTAGACTGAAGAATGGGTGTTGGACTTTTGGGGATCCACACTACCAGCACGACTGCCCATTGGAGAGGACTAGAGCATCTGGATCAGTCGAACCCACTACTGTGGGATATTTGGGCAAGGCCCATCGGATTCATGCAGCGGTGAATAACCACCAGGAAAAGAACCAATCAACTATGCTCGAGACGTCAGGTAGCGTCACTGACCAGACCCTTAATATTTTGCTAGATACCGGTGATACCGACAGTTTCATTTCTAGTGCAGCATTAAAAAGGATTAAAGTAGAGGCAGTTTAACAAGATGAGTTTATCTTTGTAGAGATGGCTGCAGGAGCCAAACAGAAGGTTGGAGGGAAGGTTACGGGTTGTACCCTTAACCTGGGAGAGGTGTCACTAGGGCCAACCTGTACGTCACAATCTTAGGATCTTATGACATCGTGATCGGTATGGACTATTTGGAATCGCATGAGGTGATACTCAACTGTAAAACAAAAACGGTTGAGTTTGGTCGATGATGAGGGACAGAGACACGTGATTATAGGTTGGAACTAGGGAGTTTCCCTGAGGTTCATCTCTTCCTTGCAGCTATGGAAGACAATGCGCAAGGGGTGTAAGCTTTATGCGATCCTTGCGTAAATGAAAAGGGATTAGCTGAAGGTATAGAACACCTTCCGGTGGTGAGAGAGTTTGCAGACGTCTTCCAGGAGGAGTTACCTAGGATCCCACTGGAGAGGGAATTGTGATTTACCATAGACCTAAAACCAAGGACTGAACCGATAGAAAGAACGCCTTATCAGATGTCGACCCCAGAGTTACAGGAGTTGAGAATGAAACTCAAGAAGTTGTTGGACCTGGGACCGATACGTCCTAGTGTGTCACCGTGGGGTGCACCTGTTATTTTCATACAAAAGAAGATGGGTTGTAGAGACTTTGCATTGACTACCATCAATTGAACAAGACAACGATCAAGAATCAGTATCTGTTGCCAAGGATTGATGATCTGTTTGATCAGATGAAGGGTGCGACTGTGTTTTCAAAGATCGACTTGAGATCAGGGTATCACCAGTTATGAATCAAGGAGGATGATGTCCCTAAGACCACCTTTAAGATGAAGTTTGGACATTACGAGTTTATTGTTTTACCATTTATACTAACGAATTCCCCAGGGGTATTTATGAGTTTGATGAACGGGGTGTTCTGAGAGTACTTGGACAAGTTCATCCAAGTATTCAATGACGATATTTTGATTTACTCTCGGATGATGGAGGATCATGACGAGCACTTGCGCTTGGTACTACAGTGTCTTTGAGAGATCAAATTGTATGGTAAATTGTCTAAATGCTTGTTTTACCAATCAAAGATTTACTTCTTAGGGCTTGTCATCTCCAGCGAAGGTATCATCGTGGATCCAACAAAGGTTGAGGCTATTATGGAATGGCTTGCACCAACGAATGTCCCAGAAGTGGGTAGCTTCATGTGTTTAGTAGGATACTATCGATCGTTCATCGAGGGATTTTCGAAAATAGCAAATCCGATCACGGAATTGCAGAAGAAGAACAAGAATTTTGTTTGGACTGAGAAATGTGCGGAAGCATTTAGGAAGCTCAAAGAGTTGTTGACAACAACACCGATACTAAATGTCCCTGAAATGAACATGGACTTCTTGGTATGCATTGACGCATCCAAGGAAGGATTAGGCAGAGTCTTGATGCAAGACGGTTGATTGATCGCTTACATCTCGAGGAAATTGAGAAGGTATGAGGAGAACTATGCGACGCACGATTTGGAGTTGTTAGCCATTGTTTATGCCTTGAGAGTTTGGAGAAACTACCTTATTGGACAAAAATTTGAACTAAAAATGAACCACTTTGGACTACAACACATATTTACGCAAAGCGACCTTATATGAACGGAGTTGGTCAGAATTACTTCGCGCGAGAACGGCGTTGGTCGGAATTGATTAGCGAGTACAATTTCGAGATTACTTACATAAAAGGAACAGTGAACCGAGTGGCAGATGCATTAAGTCGAAGGCCACGCATCTTCTCAGTGTTGCCTCTTCAGACGAATCTACGTGAAAATATTTGAACTTTACAGTGCAATGATGACTAGTAAAAAGAGGTCAAGGATTTTATCGAGCAAAACACAATGATGGTACCATGATTTGAAGAATTTGCGTTGGACGACGATGGATTATTGAGATTTAAAAATCAAATTTACGTAGCAACAAATGACGATTTGAGGAGTTTGATCCTAAACGAGGCTCACAGAGAAGTGTACATGGCTCACCCAAGGGTCACAAAGATGAGGGCAGACCTTAAACCCTTATTCTTCTAGAAAGGAATGAAGGCATACATAGTTAGCTATGTGGCCAGATGTCTAGAATGTCAGAAGGTGAAGGCTGGACATAGACATCCAATAGGACTACTACAACCACACGCTATTCAGGAATAAAAATGGGAGGTCATTTCGATGCATTTCATTGTATGATGTCCCTTGATGGCAAGGAGACATGACTCGATTTTTTCGGTAATTGACACTCTGACGAAGAGTGCTCATTTTATTCTTGTGCGTACGATGTATCAGGCACCTGACATAGCAAGAGTTTTCATCTGTGAGAATGTGAGGCTACATGGCATGCCTAAGAGGATTATATCTGATCGAGGGAAAAGAGGGAAACTTAAAAGAAATAGGAAACTAAGGGAAAAAGGAGAAACATAAAGAAAAAGGGAAAAGTAAGGAAAAAGTTGAATGACTAACTTAGTAAGGAATCTTTCCTTTAAGAACTTTCTAACTTGAACTCAACTATGAATTTAGTAAAGGCGTAAGTCATTTAAAATGTGTAAGGGAATATGGGGACACCAAGGAGCGTTTTTAGGAATGCTTTTTGGTGGGTGAGGGAAATAGGAATAATTAAAAAAATAATGAATTTAATTTCTGGTGCAACTAGGGGGATGGATGACATGTGTACAGGTGAGGTTTTTCTGAATTAAATTAATGAAAAATAAATCAAATGGGAATTTGGGAAACAAATCACTTAGAAACTCTATAAAAAGGATGGAGGAGGAGGAGTATGGATCTGATTTTTATGCGTAACGTTATGCTATAGAATTTTTGTCTTGACTGACTTATCTTGTGGGAGTTGGGATACCCAGCTCAGGTAATGAGTGGTAACTTGACCTTGCGAGGTGATATGTGAGCTAGTTGTTCTCTGGTATTGTGTGTGTGGCCCCTTTGCAGCTCGGGGGGCTCAGGGGGAAGAAGAGTACCTCTAGTGTTGTCTGGGAGGTATCGGTGAAGTCACATCAATCGGCAAGCAGGAGCTGGATAGAGTGCGCGCAGGACAACGACACTGAGTTGTCACCTTGGGCTATAGTACACATGTGTTTATTTTTAATGGTAGATTAATATTGCTCTTGCGTTTTCATTTTTGTACTTATATTGTGTAAATAAATGTGTTTTACTCAGCGTTTTAATCGAGAACTTAAAGTCATCATAGCTTTACGCTCGCTACTTTTGAATTGATTTCCTTGGAAACCCAATCCATGATTGCTATGATTGTTTTATTTTTTTTTATTGATTATTATGAAGAGATTGTGCTTTATCTTCCGTCCTTATCCCTAGATCATTGGTCCATGCCTGAGCAGTCGGCCAGTAGCTGAATCGACGGTCGTCACTTCGGTGTTAGTAGACCTATAGATTATAATTCCCTGCTTTTATGTGTGTGGATGATGAGTGAAGGATAATGTTTGCCTAGCCATCTACCTTACTTATCTCTTCGTTGATTGATTCATAGTTGAACGATCGGTTTTGCGCTTTCTTTTGATTGACTTCTTCTGCGTTTGTTTGGTAAAAATTTGCATTTTGATTCATGAATCCCAGCGCCTTGATCGGTAAATCTTAGTGTTTTATTATGTTTATGTCTATGCTTATTTATGTGGTGTCTGTGATTGAATATTGTTGATAGAAAATTGAATGTTTATTGGGGACTACGTTTGAATCTTTAAGTGGACAACCCTGGCCCGTGTAATTATATAGCGTTTGTACCTGTGTTTGAATCCCCTCTTGAACTTGAATCGATTTACACCCAGCAAGTGTGATTGACATCAATTTATTTTTGTGTGATTTTTCTTCCTGGCTTGGAATGACATCAATTTGTAATATAATTGTTTACACAGCGTCATCTTAGTTACACTTGGATTTCACATCCCCTTTGGGCATTTTACCCACCTTATCCACCACCATTTTTGTGGAAAACTCCACAGCCTTTCCCTTATGCATTTGTGACACTTTGCACGATTTTGCATCTAAATTTCTTGGCGAACTAACTCCATGTTTTTAATGCATTTCCTGGCAAATTTCTCTGTGTCTTTAATCCATCTGGCCTGCGATTTCCCTCTACAAATTATTACTTTTTTATGGTGAAATTTACTCTACAAATTTACCATTGGTTTATACATTTTAGACTGTGAATTTACCCTCTATTGCACAGTGATATTATTTTATTAAAGAGCAGTCGCTCATACACTTTAAACTTGGGATTGGATAGCGTTTTTCCTTTCCTTTAACTGAGATTTGATTCTTCATGACAGCGTGTTTTCTTTACCTTTTATTGACTGCGATTTTCATTGATAAAACTCAACACCTTTTGATGACAAAACTCAACAAATTTTCATTGATGAAACCCAACGATTTGAGGATAAAACTCAATGATTTGTCATTAATAAAACTCGACGAATTTTGAATGGTAAACCCAACGAATTGATTGACAACATTTAAGTGGCAGCAAATTAATATGTATTTCGTGGATATTCTTGGGACAGCGATTTATATGTATTTATTGTAGGGTATAGCGATTATGGTGATGTATTGCCATCACACTGTCAGTGTTTTCTCTTTTAGACAACAATCAAGTCTAGACTTTCGTTTATCAAGGGATAATTGTATAATATTAATGGCAATGACAATAATAGATAGAGATTGATTTGACAGTAATTTTGATGGTCTGGCATTGCATGACAACATTGACATTTATTATAATTATTTCTGAACGGCATTTGTAGCGTTATAAGGAGCAGTTATAACTCTACATTGATTAATGGATAGTGATTCCTTTGATTGCTGGCAGCAAAATCTTGAGTATTGACAGTGAACTTGACAGCTAAATTGATAGATTTTTGGATTGCTTTTACACTGTGTGTTTTATATTACACTATATAGTTACACTATACCTTTAATAAGACAGTAATATCTTATTCACCCAACAATTTCTTATTTCGTATTTATCATATCTTACACTCTGCGATATTTATTCTCACTATATATATGTTTACACTAATTCAACTATATCATATATTACACACTACGATTTCATATATGGAAGGACAGAGATATCATATATTAATTCCGCTTATCATATATTTAAACGACAGCTCATATTATATTTTACTTAGCAAATTCTTACAGCAAATAAATCCAGCAAACAGTCAACAGACAGTGAATCAATACCATAACCTACATGACAGAGACCTATAGTTTAACTTTTGCTAAATCCATTTTTGTTAACCATGGTAAAAAAAAACAGCGATACATTGATGGTTAAATGGATATAGTGATCAAGCACAGTGATTTTATTAATGGTTAGCGCAGCATTTATTTTTAGTAGCATAGCGATTTTATGAGATATTAAAGCTAATGTGCGACAGAGATTTATAATATCTAATGTGTGGAAGAGAGTTAGTATATAATGGGCGAGATATAATACATAATCAACTTAACTAACATATCCCTTGAGTGACTTGAGCATGAGGAAAATAAAGGTAGTTTGTTATACAATGAGATAATAACATTTATTAATAATAAATGGCATACAAGTTTTTGTTGTTGATTTACCAAAATAATAGGATATCATTGTTAGACAAGTTATAATGTTGAGATAATAGGATTTGTTGGTTATTTTAGTTCACTACTCACACTTAGACATCATGCTTAACAATTATGGTTTATGGTTGTTTTCGAGTCATTTAATAGCTTGCACAAATTGTTTGAGCGATGTCATCTGCATCTTGTCGACCCGTTGCTTGGGGGCGTAGGTGTAGTATTCTTGTCAGTTATTTCGGCCCTTAACGCATTGGATTTATCTTAAGACCTTGGTCCAAATAAGTTATGTGGCGCCAGGTTTATTGTTGCACCTATTGCCTGAGGACAGCATGATCCCTGATGAGGGGATCATGGTGCGCCCTAATGGATAGAGGTAAATGATATCTTGGCCGGAGTCTATGCTTATCGTTGTGGGTGTTGTTGATTGTTGTAAGTTTGTGGTTGGCACTTGGGTTGTAACGTCTTCACATGTTTGGTTTTGTGTGCCATAGAGGTTATAGAGACTAGTCGTCGAGGTCGTTGTGTCAGGATTGTGGATGTTGTCCTTAGCTTGTAGGCGTTGTCATGTTGTGTCGGGCGGGTGGTCATTTCCTTCTTTTTATTTATGCATGTTCCGCCAGTTGCTCGTTGTGCTAGTGCATTGAATCGTTGTTGTTTGTTTCCTGATCTGCATGTAGGTGTTCATCATCGAGTTGTGGGGTTCAATCGTTGTTGTCGTTTCCTTTAAGCCTATAAACAAAACAAACAAACAAAAATTGCACTTTTGCTTCGCTTGTAGTCATAACGATTGGGGTCGTTACAAATCTTGTTAAGATTAAGGTTATCCTTGATTACCTTTCTGACATTGCATTATTTCTCACTATTGGCACTACACTTGATGGGTATCCCACAACTTAGAAGAGGCACCTGGTGGTTTGTGCTTCAAACTATCATTTGATCGTAGGCCATTTGTATAAGTTGGGACTGGATCACATCCTTAGAAGGTGTGTGCTTGACCATGAAAGATCGAATATTTTGTGGGAATGTCACAATGGAGTTGTGAGAGGTCATATTGGAGGGAAGGAGACCACACATAAGATATTACAGGTAGGATTGTGGTGGCCAACTATCTTCAAAGATGCTAAGGATTATGCCAAGCCATGTTATGTTTGTCAAAGGGTCAGTAAATCATCATGCGAATAATAGTTTCCCTTACATAATGTTCGAGCTCTTCAAGCCTTTGAGAAATGGGCAGTTGACTTCATAGGACCAATCCATCCACTAGCCAAGTACTCGAAAGCAAGATATATCATCACTGCTACCAACAATCTCACCAGTTGCGATGAAGCACAACCAGTTTGAGATTGCTCTACAGATACAACAACCATGTTTATTTTTTAGAACATAATCACCCAATTTGGATTCCCTCAGAGTTTGACCAATCATCAGGGTGCACATACCATTAGTGAGACTATAGCTACTCTCACCTATGAGTTCCTAATTCAACATCACAAAAGTTGTATGTATCATCCACAAGAAAATGATACATTCGAAGCCTTTAACATGATTATGGAGAGAGGGTTAACGAAGGTATGTTGCACAAATAGGGATGACTAGGATGAAAGGGTTCTCGCAATATTGTGGGCTTTCAGGACTACTACAAAGAAACTGCATAACTATACTCCATTCCAACTAGTGTATGGTAGAGAAGCAGTTGTCCCCACCGATTTTATCACTCTGAGCTTATACATTGTGTAAGTAACTCATATGATAGATGACGAATCAATTGCGGAATGGGTCATAGAGCCGTTAGAATTGGATGAAGCACGGTTTCTGGCATATTTTCATCATATGGTGGAAAAGGCTAGGCAAAAGGATTAGCATGATAGGCATATTAAGACTAAGTATTTTGTGCAAGGTGATCAAGTTTTATTGTGTGATAGTAAATATCAAAAGCATCTCAGGAAACTACAAATGCATTGGCTTGGACCCTTCATTATTGCATAGATTCGGGAATCTGGTGTTGTCAGACTGGCACAACTAATTGGTATTCTTCGTCCAAGATAGGTGAATGGTGCATGCCTTAAGATATACATTTATTCTCAATAAGATGAAGTTTCACAGCACTCATGTCACAGGGAATGAATAAAGTAGGTAGGTTTTTCAAATTTTTTTGTTGTTTCCCCTTTTCGTCAATAAAATGGTGACATGTCCAATTGTCACTTGTCCTAAAGTCTAGTTGTCGTTGTCATCTTGTCCAACTTGGATCAAACCTTTGTGGTGGGGGACATATGTGTCAAATCTTTCGGTATTTAATAACTTCCAAGTTCGAAACTCATGCCATGTCACTGTCACTTTGTTCTTTAAATGTCATTGATACCTTTTTGGTTGTCATCCCATCATTTTTGGTTTGATTCATTTAAGTCCCAATGACTATCAGTACCTTTCCAGTTAATCATTGTTGTGGAAAAAAATATCGTTCACCCTTATGTCCCACTATTGTGTTGTTGATTGTTCCCTTTATTTGCCAAATCCCCAAATAGATGTTGCCACGATTCATAGTCAGGCCCATTGTTAATGTCACATTAAGTTATGTAGTTTATGTATTTATGACATGTCCATGTGTATCCTGTGACACCTTCCTCATTACTCTCTATAAATTTGTGCTTGCCATCCAATCCAGTCATTTCAATCTAGTCTGTTGTTTGAAATTTTCACTCTAGAGCCCCTCGAGCATTTTGTGAGCCCGTACCAACGCCCATGTCCACCATTTTTCTCATTTTACCAGCATAGGTCTTCCAATATGGTTCACACTTCCGGTCGGGGAGCCCTTCCAAAGGCCGATGTTCCAATGGAATTCATTGATCCATGGTTTGAATTTATGGGTGATCTCCATGGAAAAGTCAAGCAAACTCAGCTACTTGACATCAACCTCACAGATGCCACACAATATCTGCATATGGCTATTCACACATTCATGTATTGCACAGCTTTGTTGACCAACGAATTCTAGTGGCAGTGGAAACCATTATTCCTACCCCTCTGGGACTCTACTCTAATGAAGTTTTGTGACCTGCCAGTGTTTTGAACCACAGGAGAAGTCGCACGGTGCACAAAATTACTCATTATCTGAGTGAACAATGGTACCCTATGGTTGGATAAGGCCTATCCCATCCATGTGGAAGACATTCACAAGCTGATTATTTTATCCATGGAGGGCTAAGACGTAATGCAAGGCTTCCAGGGTTCATGGAAGCATGACCGCAAGAAGGAAGAGATCATCCTCTACGACAAGTATGGAACCAAGCAAGGAGGTCATGGAGCTCACGTCAAGCCAATAAATGATGAGTAGGTTTGTTGTGCTTGCTATTTAATCGTTGGAAAGTTCATGAAGAACTACTCATGGGGTGAATGAACGCTTAATGTTATTTCAGCGGTTGATTTCTACAAGGTAGGAGAACCACTCAATTGGTGTAAGTACCTGCACACAGAAATGTTGCAAGCATGTGTCGATGTGCATGAGAGGGCCACTTACTTCATTTACAGTTATTTGTTGGTTTCCTTTGCGATGTGGAAATGGAAGGCACCAGTGGGGAGTACATTGTCATCTATGTAAGTTTTAAACCTGTGAAGTAAAGCAATGCATATAGATTCTTAAGCAAAACAGAATTTAATCAATGGCTCATACACAGAGTACACAGAGATTTTATACCGAAAACCCTCAACCGAGAAAACCTTTCTTATATTCATTATATCGAATTTCACCATTCACCATACAATATATACAATGTTTTTATGTATTTCATAGATACCAAAACCCTAATCCCTTAATCCAGGATTAATTTAGAAAACTGCTAAAAATAGAAAAAACCGCCCAAAAAATCCCTAATCCGGGATCGTCAAATGCGGTTGTCGAATCTAACGCGCCCACACACACACACATGCAAAGAATATAACACATACCCAACATTCTCCCACTTGTTGTTTTCTTTGCATCCAGGGGTCCAAGGGATTATATAGTCAACCATCCAGGGCAGTAATGCCCATTGTTACTCTACACCGGGAGAAATTTTATGTGCTCACAGACTTTGTCAATGAATCTGCAACATTCTTCAAAGTGTCAACCTTTTCTAGAAACACCTTCTTTTCCTCAACCATGTCTCTCACAAAGTGATACTGAACATCAATA
>JZKD02S0137532.1:154732-185444 GCA_000966675.3 Picea glauca
TATCTTTTGACAAAAAATATTCATTACTTGTATTTAGTTATATTAACTTTCATTGTTCAACATGTATTTCCCAACTAAATCGGCAGGGGCTGCGTTGCCATGCAACCCTTGTTTCTATTAATCCTCGCATCCATTTGTATAAAATAGACAAACCCTACAAGTCACTTCCTTGATCAACTTGGGTGAAATTCCTTCTTATTCTCCTCATTCGTGACTTCGGTAAATGTAATGATTTGATCCAAACATTTAGATCATTAGAAACTTCACTAACTATCGATATATGCTCTAATAATTATTATTGGGATAAACAATTAGAATAGAGACAAACACATTATTACCATCTATTTGATGTAGTTGAGTGTACACGTAACATTCAATATATGTGACACGTATAAATGTATATTCTGATTTTAACAAGAGAAGCTAATAGTCACCCTGAAACAATTAATTTATAAAAGAGGGTTAAACATAAGATTCAAATGAACAATATATATAAAAAAAATTGATCTAAAGTGATTAATGTAAATTTAAAATTTTCACTTTTTTATTACATGCTTTTTTTAAATCTAGTCTCGGTGAACTATCATCTTTGGAGATGAATTGAAATATAATTTACAACAATAAATAATGGAAAATATTTCACTTCACAACAACTTCAATATACTAAACAATCCAAAAGAAAAGATATCAAACTTATGCCAAATTTTTCTAGCTCTTAATCACTTCACAACAACTTCAATATACTAAACAATCCAAAAGAAAAGATATCAAACCTATGCCAAATTTTTCTAGCAATTTTTTCAAGCATAAACTAGATTTGAAAATCACTTTATGATAATAAAAAAATTACAACAGTAAATCTTCTCGAATATCTTCAAGATTAATGTTAAAACCATTAACAATTTTAGCCTTAACTTATATCCAATAACCAATACACATAAGTGTTGTAAATTACCAACCCGTGAAGACAATAATAGCTCGAAATCAAATATGCAAAAAGACAATTTTGGATCATTGAAAGCTTCATGTATATAAACAAGAAATAAAGTCCATGTATATACTCTTAATGTATAACAAGTTGGTACAATACTCCATGCTCTCCAAAAACCTAGCTATAAAAACCAAGAAATACCCTAGCTCCACCACATAAACTTAACAAGATAGAATCATCACTAGCAAGTCCTCCATGGTCTCATCCAAGAAATATCCTCTTCTTTTTCTCCTCAACAGATATAAGCTAGGCTTAATTCACTAACCTGATTCCAATGCCTCCTTAGGGAACAAAACCCTAACCCTAGAATTCAAGAATGCTTCATGAAACCCTAACACCTTAAGACAAAGAAAGATAAAGTACAGAGAAGAGAGAGAGAGAGAGAGAGAGAGTAACGCTCCTCTCCTCACATCTCTAAACACAATTGTGATAAATAATAAGTTATCCAAGCATGATGATGAGAAATACTCTCTCCTTTATCTATTTATATGAGAGGTGAAGGGAGGTCTACAATGACTAGTGTAAGCCTCCATGCAAGTAACCGAGCAACCGCATGTCATCTAGGGATCAATGCCCTCCTCTAGAATGTCCATGGCTCCTCCTCCAATGTAAAGGCATGCTCCAAGCAAGAAACCTTCTCTCATGTGAATTCTACATCAATAATTCCATCAAGCACCACAAGCCTCCAACAATTCAATGAAGAATGTCATCAAGCATCCATACAAGGTCAAGCAATCAATGAGTAAGCCACCTCCAATTTGAATGTCCATCATAGAACAACCAAGGGTTAACTATACACTATGCACTCAACATCATATGAAGCACCCTTAGACATGGTGTAACCACTTTTGGAGTAACCTTGAAAGATAACACAACAAGCTTCACGAATACCACACTCAATTACAACAATAATAAACATACTTCTCACATGCACATGCCATGTATAAATACATTAGGTTGTAACCAATAGTTAGAACATAATAACTAGATAATAATGATTTTGTAAATAAATTATAACTAATCTAAAGAAGACCCCATGTTAGCCTCCTGATTGAATCTCATTGGTCATGGATCATTATTTTCTTCCATGTTGATACTCATGACTTGACCCATTTTTGTTGTTGGCATCACCCATCAATGTTGATGTCAATCTAGCCATCTCATTGGCCCATGAAATCAAGGATTCACAACCATTGAAATCCTTCAACTCCAATATTTTGATGACGTCATTCCTAGTCATTTTTAGTTATATAAAATAATTTAAAATTTGATCAATGAGGTGATGAATTGAAGAAAGTCATGAATTCCCTTGGAGGAGTCTCACATTCAAACTCCAAAGGACACAACGTTTATAAATATTCAAAAAAATATTACCAATATTGTTTGACTAATGGTCGCCACATTTAATTTTTCATTTTTTTTGCATCCACTTCTTTTTCCAGGTAACATATCTTGGGGAAAACCCCTAGGAACTTCCCCTCATTCAGAGGATGGTACCTATGGTAAATCCTAGGTTATTTAGGGAACAAGGCCAGGCCAACAATAGGGTTCAAAGTCGTTACACCAATATACTCATTATGAACTCAATGTGTCACTTACGAGAATATAACATAGGTGGGGAGGATAATACTCCATCCCACAACCACTCAAGCTATATCCAATCAACATTTTTTTACACATCCACTTATGATGATAAACTTTCATATATTTACTTTTTCAACTTTCAATGGAGAGATTTTTAATAAGACATATTAAGATCATTTGCATCACAAAGATTTTTTTTCTCCAAAGAAATAACTTTGTGGAGAACCTCCCCATCTTCCTCGATCCAGGTGAACCTCGGTGGCCATCCACCTTTTCCACTAAATGAAAATTTTCAAGGATGTGGTTTTGATAAACCATGATATTCGCCCTTTTGATGGGAATGTAATGTAATGTCATCTCCATTTGTTAATTACAGACATCATGTAATTATTTCCTAGTGGTCTTATGTGCATGCCTACAACATAGTGTTAATGCACAGGATCCCATTAGAACTCTGCAGTTAAGCGTGCTCAGGACAGAGTAGTACTGAGATGGGTGATTTCTTGGGAAGTCATAGTGTTTTACATGCCTATGGAATTTGATAAACTTAGACCAATTTATCCCACGTGCATCATGGGAATTATTCTCCTCTCACTCTCAAATATATAATTGAGGTGAAGGAGGCCCTTTAAGCATGCAATGGAGTTTGATGTAAAGCTTGTTGTGAAGGAAGCGTGGTCAAAATCTCTTTCTCTTTAGAGATAAGCTACCCCATTATGTCAGTTTGTGTTCTACAATGTTTTTATATCTTATTCATTAATAAAAGTTGTGTTTCATTGTATTTCTATGTTCTCCACTATATCTTTGTTTGTATCTCATTTTGTTCTCATCATAATCTGTATTAGTGGTGTCAGAGCAATCTACTCCTTGTCATTTTTCAAAACATGTCCCCAATGAGTTCAGGGTATAGAGAGTTGGGTCTCGAGCTAGTTTCTCTTGAGGAAAACCACTCTCGCCAGCCTAAGTGACCTCACATGGAAGAAGAAAAGAGAGATGGTAGAGAAAGAGATCCATTTAATATGTTTCTCGAGGAATCCCTTGTGCGAAAAAGGAATGAGATGATGAACAACTTTGCTCAAATCCTTCAATGACTAACGATGGTGGCCAATGCATATTCGACAAGCAGACATTTCAAAGGTTCGACACCCTTCAAGATACAAGTCAATTTTGATATTCCCTTGTTTGAAGGCCATATAGATGTAGATGCTCTAGAAAAATGGTTGAATCTGCTAGAAGGTTATTGCTCTGTCCAAAAAAAATTAAAGAGCGAAAAGATCATCTTCCCGCTCCTTAAATCGCTTCCCCATGTCAGATCTTGGTGGGAAGGTTACTAGGAGAGATACACCATGAATGAATCTATGCCATTCATAAGAGAACCCACTTGGGCGGCCTTTGTAGATGCCCTCAAGGAGGAATTATACCATGTCGAAAACTATGATGACCAATACACGAGATTGTGCTAAGAATGAAATGAGATACAAATGAAAATATAGCGAAGAACACATAAATACAATGAAACCCAACTTCTATTAATGAATAAGATAGAAAAACATTATATAACAAAAATTGGCATAACGGGGTAGCTTATCTCTGAAGAGAAAGAGATGTTTGCTACACTACATTTGCGACAAGATTTACATCACACTCCATTGCATGCTTAAAGGGTCTCCTTCACCTCAATTATGTATGAGAGAGTGAGAGGAGAATAATTCCCATGATGCATGTGGGATAAATTGGTCTAAGTTGATAAAATGCAACCACTCCTTGGTTGGATCCTTCTTTGCCTGCAGCCACATGTTGTGGCGTGATGCCTGGAAATTTGCTATCTATCCAAACTCCTAGAAAATTTATGAGGAGATCCTCCATGTATCCACCAAGTTTTTTTGGATCTCTATTAAGTACTGAGCCAACATATCGTTGTTGACTTTCTTTGCCTTGGGATCTGGTGTAATGCGAAGGGATGTGTAGCGTGTTGCGCCACAGTTGCCTATCCTTGCAAGGAACATAGTGTATGCAGGTTCCTGCCACCCCATAAGTGAAATGAGGATGAGTAACCACAAGTAGTGGAACTCAGAGCCCTAGTCTTTCCCATCCTTTCAGTCTTCAAGGAACGAGTTCAGTAGATAAGAGGCCCATCTCATCGAGCTCCCCTTTGTACACTACGTTGCAGCTGCTACTACTCCTGTGGGAACTTCTTCTTTTTTACACTTGCGCATTAATTTGCAACCAAGAAATATTGTTACAAATTGTGTCACAGGATCATTGATGTCGTTGATCCTAATACCTTTGTTACCCCTCTCTATGCCATATTTTGCTTTGATCTCATCTGAGATTGATTTCTCTTTAGTTTTGTCTTCTAGGTATTGTTCTGACTTCTCTCCATATTTGGATAGTCTTGTAATCGTTGCGATGAGGTCAACGTTGATAGGCATTGGCCTATCCATCCACAAGATGCATTCATGCACCCTTGCTAACAGTTGTTTGACACATCTATTTATTTGTTTCCCGCACCCGAAATGCGGTATGTCTAATAAGTTCATGTTGTCGGTGTTGTACAGTCCCAGGATCCACTATACAGGCTCCAACAGTGGTGCACCTGATGGGCCTTCTCATATGCTCTCTAGGTAGCTCTGTGGTGCCAAATCTGGGAACTTTATGGTGTCAGAGACATCATGGTCGAAGTATTTAAGGCTATTGACTCCTCCTACCATATTATCTTCGATCTTCACTCCTTGGGAATTTTGGGCATCATTATATCCAATTTTGCATGTGTGTGTTGTACACCATGTGCACTGCTTCCTGCTCTCACCTTCTTTTTCCCTTGTGGGGACAATACCCCACCCTCTGGTATGGCCTCTTTCTCTGTTTCATGTTCTAGTTCCGAATCTAGGCCCTATTGCGTGGAACCCATGGTCAGTTCTTCTTGTTGCGGCCCTTTTTCCCCGGACGCATCGGATTTCGTCTGTTTGACATCCTCTTCCAGCTACTCGAGATCTTGTGTGGGTTCTTGCTCCTCTTCCACATGCAATGTGATCTGCTCGTACTCTGGTGTGTGGATTTCTTCCACATCCACCACTATGGGCATCTCGTTTGTTCTTATTTGTGGCACCCGAGTGCTACTCTGTGTGTTTCGTCCAATTCTTCTTGGTGCTCCAACCCTCGGTGGTGACATGGAAAGGAAATATGAACTACAGGCTTTCAAATTGACAGCTGGTAGCACAAATTCGCACTCTATCTCTCTTCCACTCGACTCTGCGTTCTTCGCCTTAGAAAATAACACAATGGGTCACTTCCACCCCTTTTTCTGAATGTATAGCGGGATGAAGAAGTGACAGTTGTGACGCACTGATAGTTGCCACTTTTTCACTTTTTGTTTTGTTTCTTGTGCGATGTACCTTTCTACCCATTAACTAAACTTTTGCGCGCAATGTTTTTGAACCCTGGTTTTCTTGCAGCGCACTGTTTTGTTCTACCAATTCTATTTTGTCAAGTCCCTCCATGTGCTCCGATCTGTTTTTATTTTTATCCCCTTTTTACTTTTTATGGATTTCCTTATTTTTCTTCTTTTTATTTGTTTTTCTCATTTTTTTCCCCTTACTTCTACTATAATACACTATATACATATCTTCTTACTACGCGGTAACTTTCTAAATACTAGAAGGTTGACTGTCCCTATATAGTTTCACTCGAATCCCATTGATCATTCCTCTGAGTTTTGTACCTCCTAAATATTTCAACTGTACAACTCCCCCCTCTGTGACAGTATTCACTTCATATGGTCCCAACCAATGCATTCTCAATTTTCCTGGATGCTGAAGAAATTTACTGTCATACACCAAGACTAGGTCTCCCTACTTGAAACTCTTCCTTTTAATATGTTTGTCATGCCAAGCATTGTCCCTTGCTTTCTGTACTTCTTGGTGAAATCCTGCTAGAATCATATCTTCTTCCATCTTCATCAGTCGACTTAGCCTTTCTTGTGCTATGCCTCATTATGTCATGTTGGTGATTGCTACGCGTCGACTAGGTACCAAAAATTCTAATGGCACCACTGCTTCTTGTCCATACACCAACTTGAATGGTGTCTGTCCTGTCAACTTTTTTCATGTCGTCCTGTATGCCCATAATACTACTGGTATCTTCAAATCCCAATCATCCTTGTTGACATTGCAATTTTTTGTCAATGCATTCTCTAGGATCTTTTTAAAGGCTTCCACTGTCCCATTTGCTTGCGGATGATAGGGTGTACTCTTTTGATGATAGACTTCAAACTCCTCAGTCATAGCCTTGATAGTACTATTGATTAAGTGAGTGCCTTGGTCACTCATCAAAATCCTTGGGCATCCAAATCTAGTGATCACTTGCTCAAACAGGAAGGGTGTTGTTGTCTCTGCACTACAATCTTTTACTGGTGTTGCTTCTGCCCATATCGTTAAGTACTTTGTCGCAATTATGATATACCTTGCTTCTGACCTCTTTACTGGTGGGTTAAATGGTCCCACAAAGTCTATTTCCCATTTTTTGAATACTTCCAAGGTTACTTGTGGTCTTAGGGGCATCTCATCTCGTCTATTAGGTTTTCCAACCCTCTGACATACATCACATCTCTAGCAATAGTCCTTTGCATCTTTATGGATGCTCGACCACCATAGTCTTGTGTGCAATACCTTCTACGTGGTATCTTTTTCTGCATAATTTCCTTCGGCTATTCCTTCATGAGCCTCTACTAAAATCCTAGGCCTCTTATGTTCTAGTACACATCTTCTCAAGATGATGTCTGTGTCCATCTTGTATAAGTGTCCTGCAATCAATTGATAGTTTGCAGCTTTGACTACCAAATTTTTCTTCTATGCAGTGTTGAATTCTTGTGGCGCAGTCCATGTACTCAAGTATTCAATGATGTCAACAAAATATTCATCATCTACTTGGACTGAAAATAATTGTGCATCACGGAAGTTGTCCTCTAAATTTGTAGGTTCCTCTCCATTGGTAATCCTCAACATGTGATCGGGTCCTGCATTCAACTTCTCTGGTTTGACTATCACTTCAAAGTCAAATTCTTGAAACATCAGTAACCATCTACAGATTCTCCCCTCCAACATTGGCTTATTGACTAGGTACTTGAGGGCAGAATGATCTATGAACATTTTAAAGTGTTTCCCAAGTAGATAGTGTCTGAATTTTTGCAGTGCATATACCATTGCTAGGCCTTCTCTCTCTATAGTATTGTAGTTATGCTTTGACTCTGATAGTTTCCTGCTTGCAAATGCTATATGATGGTCTAACTCTCCTACTCCTGGCTACGCTAAAATAGCTCCAAGTGTTATGGCAGATGCATCTACATGCACATGAAACATATTTTCCCAGTCTAGGAATACTAGTATAGGTGATGTGACCATTTTTTCTTTTAGAGTGTCCAAACCTCGCTGACAGTCCTCATTCCACTGGAATTTACTATCCTTTTTCAACAATTTCTCTATCGACGCAGTGATTTGTGCATACCCTTTTATGAATTTCCTATAGTAACCTGTGTGTCCCAGTGTTTCTCTCAACTAGCGTACTGATTTGGGTGGTGGTAAGTTAACAATGACTGCAATCTTTACAGGATCCACCAATAGCCCTTGTTTGCAGACTATATGTCCCAATAGTATTCCAAAAGGTGTCCCAAATATGCACTTTTTAATATTTAATGATATCTGACACTTCTTGCATCTTTCCAACATTAGCCTTAACACCTCTACATGATATTTCAACAGACTATATACGGTCCAATCATCCAGATACACTTCTAAAAACTGAAGGATAAATTCTTTGAATGCATCTATGACTACTCTTGAGAATATTGTTGGTGTGTTCTTTAGCCCAAAAGGCATGACTGTGTACTGGTAGGATCCCCATTATGTGGAAAAAATGGTCTTGTACCTGTATTCTGGAGCTATCTTGATCTGATGGTAGCTTGAGAATCCATTTGTGAATAAGTATTCTTACTGGCCTCCCACATTCGCTAATACCTCATCTATGAAAGGGGTGGGAAAAGGGTCATGTAGTCAAGCATCATTCAGCTTTCTTAGATCAACACATATCCTTATGCTTCCTTTCTTCTTCTCCTAGACTACCATAGGGCTTATCCATTATGATTCTTCTATTGGTTCGATGATACCAACTTCCAACATTTTGTCAATTTTTGTTTTTACTTTCTGCTTATATATTGGGTTCAGTCTATACGGTCGTTGTCAGACTGATCTAGCCTTAGGTTTGAGAGGTATCTTCATCTCTCCTAGATCTCCTGTTATTCCTTTCATCTCTGTAAAGGTTGTTGGGAACATGTCATTGTACTTGCACAACAACTCTGTTATTCTTTCTACTATTTGTTCATCCCAGTAATCTCCAATACTTGCCTTTTTGGGATTATCATTTGTCCCGATATTTACTTTCTTCACCTTGATTGGCACCGCAAATACTTATGATTCAAGGGATGGACCCTCCACCTCTCTTTCTCCTTCAATTTCTATAATTTGAATGTTGTGTGGTTCATCTTCATCTGGTGCTTCTTCTTGCACATGATAGCATGACAATAGTTCTTTCACTGTCTGTGTATTTTGTTGTTGATACTCTGTTATACGTTCAACCTCTAATTCCTTAATAAATATCATCGCTCTGATTTGTTTGAGTGTTGAATCAATGTTGGGGTTCTCATGTTCAAATGAGAAAGTGACTACAAAAATTTTTTGTAATGTTTTCCATTCTATAGTGCCTCTGCGTAGTTCCTAGTCTACATACCAGTTCGATGGAATTCCTTCGAATGTGTGAATGAAGTGATGAGGCCATTCTTCAGGTGGTGTCATTTTCCATAATGTTCTGCACTTCTCCAAGTGTTTCGTTGGTGTGCTTTGTCCATCATATCTATGCATCTCATTGCTTCCATGTTTTGTGTCAAATCTAATGTGCAATAACTGCTTACATTGGTACCAGTACTTGATTGTCTCTTTCTACGCACCCCACCATCTTGCAGGTGTTTCCTTGAGTGTTATGTCTAGAGCTAAGAGCCTCTGATTTTCCAACACCTCATCTTTGTATCTTGTTAGGAATTCTTCTAATTCATTCACCCCATGAAAACTGGGAAGTTCTCTTATCTCTGTACCTACCCATCTTACTGCACGGTCTATTCTTGCACACCTTCTTGTAGATACTTCATGTAATCTCTACTGCCAATTCTCCACTCTTGTATCTGAATCTGAAGTGCATAATGTGATACTTCTCCAGCTAAGTACTCCATATACAGTTTGATTTACATAATCTTCGTCTCGCGTGGTGGTTCTATATAACTGGTTGATTTCTTCCAAGTCTAGGCAAGTGGGTTCTACAAACCTTTCTCCTTATGATGGATCTAGTGGTGCAACAACTCTATATTCTCCTGACTCGAATGTCATCTTCCTTGTCTTCAAATTTATTATGCCTGGTTGTCAAATGCCCAATCCAAGCCAAGCAATGTTGGATAAGGTGTTGTGCCATCCACTATTTATATCACTTCAAAATCGGCTTTAGTGGCGCACTCCATCCAAATCTACTGTCACACCCTTTATCCTTCCAATTGGTAGAAACCTGTGTTGATTTGCGAGTTTCAACTGAAAAGGTGAATATCCTAATGTGGGCTCTCCCATACATTTCCATGTCTTCTTGGGTAACATATTTACTTTGGAACCTAAATCCAGTATAATGTTCCTGATGTTGAAGTCTCCAATGTTGGAATTCAGTCTGAACTCTCTACTTGTCCTCCTCCTTGTATGCTAATGATTAATTGTTTTCTGCTCTAGCTTTCCCTCTACGTCTGTGTTACATCTTTCTATCATATTTTGTAATACTTTGATAGATGATGGATCATTTGGTAGTTTAACACAAGATTGCAGAAAATCCTTTATGGTACTTACTTGTCTTAGGGGCTCTGCTTCATCAGTGTGATCCAACGATGAAGGAATCACGTACATTGGTACGTCCTGAGTATGTTATGCAGTTGATGTAGATGCGATGTCTGGCTTCAAAAATTCTTGTCTGGCTTGCTTGAATAGCTCCTTTTTGTTCTGTGCATCAAACTGCTTCTGTGGTTTGACATTCTTCTTCACCCATTGGTGTTGTGTCGGATGGTGTATTACTGAGTCATCTCATGTTTTATCTCCTCCACGTGTAACTATGTTGATATTCCTTCCATCATCCCTCGCTACTGCAGAAATCCATTGAACATTCTGATTGTTATGATTCCTCTTTTCCTGGATCTTCCCCAATAATGTCGAACAGTCTTCTGTGTCATGATTTGATGTGTGACAATACATACATGTTGCAGGTGGAAGTGGACATTCTCTGGCATAGTGTCCTAGTTGTTGAAAGTTATGGCATACCACCAGTCCTTTGCCTCTTTCGAAGCCTCCTCTACCTCATCCTCCACCTCTGTAGCCAACTCAATATCCTCGTGGTGTGTTGCACTGAGGCACCTAATTATACTACACGAGATTATATTGTGGTTGCGCGGTATTGTATTGTGGTTGTGCAGTGTTATATGGGGTTGGTACTTGGTTAAATTGTAGTGCAGCTTTCTCTGTCATCATTTATTTATGCACCCTATAGGTGTCTAATGTTCTTTCCCTCATACGCTCCATTGTCCTACAATCTTTGTCATCATGGTCCACTGACTTGCAAAAGTTGCAATATGAACTCTTAAGTATTGTCTAGTATTTCTGAATCATTGGAAAATGATATGTATCATGCCCCTATGTCTTACATATCTCACACCATAGTCCTCATGTCGGCAAAGGATTTGGCAGTCTTATTGCCATGTACTGCACGAATGTTGGGCACTCGTTCTTGTGATGTCCTTCTGTCCTATATGTTGTACACCAAACAACTTATCTTTTGTCCTTACTCATGTTCTGGTTTAGTTGAAATGTTAAATTCTTCAGATCCTCCTTCAACTCCTCTATTGTTGGATCTATCTTCTAGTATTGGTTCTCTTCTAGTTGTAGGGCTGCCTGCAGAGCCCATGCCTGAGTTTGAAACTTCTGATGTCTCAAAGGGTATTTCAAGTGCGGTAGAAGGGAATTCACAAATAGATGTCTATGTTGCATATCTGTCATGACATACTTCAACTTTCCCTTCAATCATTTTAATCTCTGGTAAATCTCCCACAAAGATTCTTCTGGTTTCTGTCTTATCTCTATCATCTCATCATGTATTGATCCTCTGAGCTAGGCTTATGGAATTCATTTATCAATAGCTTCTTGATATCCACAATCGTTCTGATTGTTCCTAGTGGACTGTTTATAGGTAAGCTCATGAACCAATCCGGTGCGCGATCTCTGAGTGTGATAGCTAATTGTGCAAGTTTTGTATCCTCATATGTGATCTTCTTTGCTTCCCATATCTTTTCACAGATGAACAAGTGCTTCTCAAGGTCCTCTCATGCCTCTCCCTTGAATTCTGGTAACCTGATGGTGGGATCATTTCCTACCATCCTAAATGATGATCTAATACCTCTACGCGGTGTAGATCCTAAACTAATGCTTCCTAAACTGGCTCTCCCAATTGTTTCTCCCTGTGTAGATGTACTTCATGTTGTGTTTCTTCCAATGAAATTTGGTTGTCTAAATGGTGGTGTTCTTTCTGGTGTGTTGTTCACACATGGGTTTATGGGTTCCACACTGACACTGACATCGATAGAAGTTTTTCCTTTGGTTCCTGCCCTTGGACCTCTTGTCTTCCTTTCATATGTCACACATAGGATTTCCTCAATCTGCTCCATAGCCTGGAGATCCTCTACCTCTTCTTCATCACTTGCTAAACCTTACCTTGCGGCTATGGCTCTCTTCTTATTGTTCATCTTGTATTGGTAGGGTGCTTCATTGCGCATTCTTCCAATTGTTTCCATGATCTTCTTGATCTGGTCTTCCTCCATCATGATTGGATCCAAGGCCTCCTCCTTCTTTCCTTTATCCATCTCTTCCTCCATTTCTCCATCTCTTTTCAGTGCTTCCCCCCTTCCCCCATGCACATAGGGAAGTTTAGTTGTCTAAGGTCATTGTCATTACACCTTTGTTATACAGTAACATCTTGATGAAAGTATACAATGATCTGATATACCTACCACTAGGTCCCTTCAAGAACTCTTGCTTTTCTACGTTGTAAGACTTCGCGGTATCTACTGCAAATTTTGCGATAAATCCTACAACAATGTTGTCTAACCAGAAATCTAATGCACATGTAAATTTATTGTCAACTTGTTGTAACTACATGATCTCCACAGAATTCCATTCTAGCTATCTAATCCAATTTGTAGGGTGGTTGTCTTTCAACCTCAATATCCACTCATGCAACACATGTGAGAAATCACAGAAAAATACTTCATGCAAGTCGTTAAATATGTACTTGTCCAAATATTTACGCAGTGTTAACTTTGGGTTTCTATTATCTTTCTACGCAAATTCTAGCTCCTTTGTTTTCAACCATCTATTGATCTTCGCCTTCATTGGGTTCCATGGTCTAAACATCCCCTTTTATAATCTCATTCTTTTTAATGTTTCCTCACCAGATCTAACATTCTTGTCACGATTCTTCAATAGATCTCATTCACTCAATCCCATTCTATTCTAGTCAGCAAAAGAACCATTTGTTGGTTTTACTTCTCTCTTGCCACCCCTCTTGGGCTGACCCAGGTTTAGGTCTACCATGGTTTCCAACAAAACCCCTTTAAAACTATCGGCCCCTCTAGTAAACTAGAAGGCAACACAGTACACAAAGTGCACTACACAGTCTCACCCGAGATAGTCATATTGGTGGCTGCAACGCTCAAGTGCTTGTAGCCTGGGAATGAGTGGGGATCTGAGATTAAAATCGGTGATATTCTTTTGTTACTTTAACATTCATCTTATATTGAATACCCTATCATCCTTATTCATGCATGTAGCATAGCAAGTCTAACTAGTCAATCACGTATTTATATAACATCTAATCATTGACAGTAAAAGAAATACACAATAATCAATCACATAACACATGATCTATCATGGTTCACCCCTCTCGGGCTACGTCCACAAATATTTGGCTACTCTACTCTTTTATTATGGTGTTTCCACAACTATAGCACCTCGCGCATTAGAATTCTCCTTAGATAGGTCGAGACCTACAATGAGGTGGACTAGATCACACTAGGCTCTTTAGCCTGTGATCTAACCCCCAATATCTACCTTATTTCCTCTCCTCGACTCAACAACTTACAAAACAAATCGTACTTATAGTCATTTTGTCTTCCAACGACATAACAACAACAACTAACCAAAAAGGAACAACACCCCCTGACCTGGACCTCCTAGATACCTACTTATAAATGGTTTTGGCTTACCATCCATTACATCTTCTTACCAAAACCCTAACCCTATCATGGCTAGGTCTTCTTTCATGCGCACCTCACATGCTTTCCTCTTCTGCATGCATGTTTGTATTGCACGTGCTTATTTTCCTACATGTGCATCTTCCTTACATGTGTTGTTTTTCCTGCATGCGCATCGGCCTTACACGTGTTTCTTTTCCTGCCAGCTGTATTTCTCCCATGTCATGCTTTTTCCCCAAAACTGGGCATGCGCCCAACAAGTAACAAGACTAGAAGTCATCAGAATGTTCCTGGCATTTGCATGCTTCAAGAATTTCAATATTTATCAAATGGATGTCAAGTCAACATCTCTAAATGAAACTCTAGAAGAAGTCTATGTTGAACAACTAGAAGGATTCATGCTAATGGAAAATCAAGACTATGTGTGCAATCTAAAGAAAGATTTATATGGTCTTAAGCAAGCCCCAATAGCATGTTTTTCAAGGTTAGATCGGTACTTACAAAAACAAGGATATAAGAGAGGGGCCACTGACAACAACTTATATATCAAAATTGAAGATCAAAATATGATTGTTGTGGTGGTATATGTCGATGATATCATATTTGGGAGTAATATTACTATAATGAGCACAAATAGGGATGACTGGGATGAAAGGGTTCCAGCAGTATTGTGGGATTTCATGACTACTACAAAGAAACTCCATAAGTATACTCCATTCCAAATGGTGTATGGAAAAGAAGCAGTTGTCCCCATCGAGTTTATCACTATGAGCTTATAAATTGCATAAGTAACTCATATGATATGACGAATTAGTTGTGGAATGGGTCATAGAGACGTTAGAATTGGATTAAGCACGATTTCTATTAGATTTTCATCATATGGAGGAAAAGGCTAGGCAGAAGGCTTAGCATGATAGGCATATTAAGACTAAGTCTTTTGTGCAAGGTGATCAAGTTTTATTGTACGATAGTAAGTATCAAAAGCATCCCAGGAAAGTGCAAATGCATTGGCTTGGACCCTTCATAGTTGCATAGATTCGGGAATCTGGTGTTGTCAGACTGGCACAACTAAATGGCATTCTTCATCCATGATAGGTGTATGGCGCATGCATGAAGCTATACATTTCTTCTCAATAAGATGAAGTTTCACAGCACTCATGTCACAAGGAATGAATAAAGTAGGTAGGTTTTTCAATTTTTTTTGTTGTTTCCCCTTTTCGTCAATAAAATGGTGGTGTGTCCAACTATCACTTTTCCTAGAGTCTAGTTGTCTTTGTCAGTTTGTCCATCCTGGATCAAACCTTTGTGGTGGAAGATGTATGTGTCAAATATTTTGGTATTTAGTAACTTCCAAGTTTGAAACTTGTGCCATGTCATTGTGACTTTATTCTTTAAATGTCGTTGGTACCTTTTTGGTTGTCGTCCCATCATTTTCGGTTCGATTCATTTAATTCCCAATGATTGTCAGTACCTTTCCAGTTAATCATTGGTGTGGTAATTAATTTTCCATTTGCCCTTATGTCCCACTATTGTGTTGTTGATTGTGCCCTTTATTGCCCAAATCCCCAAATATATATTTCCATGATTCATAGTCAGACCCATTGTTAATGTCGCATTAAGTTATTTTGTTTCTGTATTTATGACATGTCCATGTGTATCTTGTGTCACCTTCCTCATTAATCTATATAAATTTGTGCTCGCCTCCCACTCCAGTCATTGCCTTATAGTTTGTTGTTTGAATTTTTCACTCTAGATCCCCTCGAGCATTTTGTGAGCCCACACCAACGTCCCTATCCACCATTTTTTTTTGTTTACTAGTGAAGGTCTGCAAGTATGGTTCACACTTCCAGTCAGGGATCCCTTCCAAAGGCCGATGTTCTATCATAATTCATTGATCCATGGGTCGAAGTTATGGGTGATCTCCATGGAAAATTCAAGCAAACTCGATTGCTTGACATCAACCTCACAGATGCCTCACAGTATCTGCATATGGCTATTCATACATTCATGGATTGCATGGATTTGTTGACCAGCGACTTCCAGTGGTAGTGGAAACCGTCCTTCCTACCCCTCCAAGACTCTACTCTAATGAACTTGTGTGACCTGCCAGTGTTTGGAACCACAAGAGAAGTTGTATGGTGCACAAAATTCCTCATTATATGAGTGCAGAATGGTACCCTATGGTTGGATAAGGCATATCCCATCCATGTGGATGACATTCACAAGTTGATTGTTTTCTCCATGGAGGGATAAGACGTAATGCAAGGCTTCAAGGATTCATGGAAGCATGACCATGAGAAGGGAGAGATCAGCCTCTATGACAAGCATGGAACCAGGCGAGGAGGTCATGGAGCTCACGTCAAGCCAATCAATGATGAGCATGTCTCTTGTGCCTGCTATTTAATCATCGAAAAGGTCATGAAGAACTACTCATGGGATGAATGCATGCTCGATGCTATATCAGTGGTTGAGTTCTACAAGGTAGGAGAACCACTCAATTGGTGTAAGTACCTGCACACAGAAATGTTGCAAGCATGTGTCGATGTGCATGAGAGGGCCACTTACTTCATGTATAGTTATTTGTTGGTTTCCTTTGCGATGTGGAAATGGAATACACCAGTGGGCCCCAACACCTAGCTTGCCAAGATCTTCAACACCTGGCACGTTTTCACTACTAATTCCCATGCAACAGAACATGACACTACCTTTTTGCAGTGGCACAACGACCTCATCATAGCTACACATGGATCAAGGATTCCATAAATGATGCTCAATTGGCATACTCACAACATCTGGTTCGGCATGAACTGGGATAGTACATTTGTTCAACCTCTAGGTTTTGCTTCAACACTATTTCACATGACCCCCATGTCGTTTTATTTGGACGAGTCCATTTTGGACAAGGAAGTCACTAGATGGTCGGGAGTCACAAGAGAAAACAATAAATCAAGTGTCTCATATTCTATCCTTTCCATCTTGCAATGGATAGCTCCTACACAAACAATTGGTGCAGGCCCAAGCACGAACTCGGCAAAGAGGGAGTGGATTCCCTCAGGATCATAGGAAAAAGAGGATGAAGGAGAAGAGGATACATTACCCAGGACAATTTTTCTCCTATTCCCATGAGTCCCAGATGATGCCACAATCTCCAGTAAGTAGTTATGCAAAGCCATTGCCACTATTTTTCCCATTAAGAAACCACGAACCGACACTCCATCCACCTTCACAACTGACACCATTATCATATATGTCAATCCTATTTCTTCCCCTCCCCCTCAAACTCACAACACCACCCTCATCCCTTCCTCTGTCACCATTATAAATATTCAATGATCCCCTCGTCATAACCCATCCCACTCATATCCAACAGGAGCTCACCCATCAACCGCCTAGTTTGGTTGCAACATCCCCATCCACCACTCCATCACCCCCTGCCCAAACCTAGCTTGACACCATTGAGACAGAGTCTAGAAAACCATTTGCTAAGACCACATGCACCACCATCCCCATTATGTCCCCCTTCCCCCAAATTCTACAGCTTAATGTCCCACTTGACACCTAGCCCAAACTCTTCTCTCTCCGGGGGATGAGAAATCCACCGAAGTGCTTGAACAGCTGAGTCACAATCCTCCCAATGAATTTATGGACACCCAGGAGCACGATCCTCACAACGACTTTATGGACACCCAGGAGGACATTCATTTTGATCACAGTGCAATATTAGTGAAAGAACAGATTGCGCCTATGTTGCAGGATCCATAACAATGTCGTGCAATACTAGAATTGTGCTTCGAGCACACATACGTGGTTGGTACACTTCCATAAGAGTTCCAAGATAGGCTTGCATGTAGCTTATGCACTACTTCTCCCAGTCCCGAAGGTGTCGGCACCCCTAGTATGTCTAACCAATCTTTTTCCAATGACCAATTGCTTACCTCAAGGTTTCCCATAGATCCATCTCTCACTAGTGGAGAGCTCACAACCTAGTCCACGCCACAGATCTTGCATCTTTTCAAGGCCTTCACTGATCAAATTGAGCATCAGATCACTCTAGTTGAGAAAATGAATGAAGATATCACACAACAGATGCAACAATTGCGTCAAGATATAGTCGTAGCATCAACATCCAGGGATCGTGACCATGGATTGTGCACACTGGTTGAGTCTACTGTTGTGGTTGGTTCTGACAAGTTTATCCACGTATGGTCCACATTCAGGCAAGTTTCTCCTAAACTCCATGAGGATATTACCTGATTGGACCAGTGCACCGGATTGAGCTTATGGCATAGGCTTGGTCACAATTAGCAGGGAGAATGGACAACCTACAACAACATCTAGAGGCTATTCAGCTTAAGGAGAAGGAGTATCCTAAGTCGGTGCTAGATAATATCACCCAGGTTGTTGTTGAAGGCGACATCGCCTGATCCACCCTTCATCGTCGGGCTAGCGAGTGCAGTCAATTGTTTGGCATGGTCAACGATTGGGTCGACATCTTAGAATAGAGGAACAAGTCGGAAGAAGAAATATGGATTCAAATCCAGCAAATGAACAAGGGAGCACATGCAATCAGTGACCCCATTTCACAATGGGAGAAGTTCATAGAGATCCAAGAAGCTGACAAAATATTCGATGGGATGTACAAGGCCACTCGAGCTGCCAAGAAACAACTAAGGGACTTCAAGCCTACAGTTTAGGAAACCTATGTCAAGATGCAACAATTGGATTCAACTATAGAGAGTAAGAAGCAGACGTTGTTAGCCACTAAGCCTACATACCCTGATGTTGCAGTGGCATAGGAATTTGTTGTGGGAGCTTCCATTTTGGTGCAGAAGTAGAAAGACAGGTTGGAGCAGTATGATGGCTTCAGCTAGCAAGCAGTATAGATTATCCCAGAGTTGAGCCCTCTGTTTGAAGGAAGCCCCAATAAGAAATTTGAGGGTTGACTTGGGGCGAGTCAAGGGATGTGATTGGGGCATGTTGCGCCCTCCAATTTTGGACATGCTTATGTTTTTGGGAAAGCGACGAATGCCAATTGGAAGATGAAGAAGTAGCGGAAAAGAATTAGAAGAACAGAGAGATAATTGAAAGTGTAGCAACAACAGAAATAACCAAAAACACCATGCGCCAGCTAGACGAGCAGTGAAAAAGGCCAAGAGCATTGAATGAATGCAAGCAAAAATCTGAAAAGATAGCAACAAATGGCAAAAGAGAAAGATATAAATAAGAAAGAAGTCCATCCAAGAAGATGTTGACGAATTAATGAGCGAATGAATGAAGCACACGAGAGAGATACACTATTACTGTTGTTGATTGGGTTGGTATTGAGTTAGTCCTAATAAGATATTGTAATAAGTTTTCATGGGAATACTCTGCTTGCACAATTGAATGTTGAGTCTATAATGGGAATTTCAAGGTTAGAACTTGTTGCGACGTTGATAAATGATTCATAGAGACCTATTGTAAGACAGTTGATGATATTGATGATAATAGAATAGAATAGTTTGGGCCCTAAAATTAATTTTCTTGTTGATCTATCATGATGTGTATGAATCTATGTTTTTGTCATGCAATTACTTCTTTCTTTTTTGGTTAGTAGTCTATCAATATTTGTGCATGTCTTTGGGATCTGCTCCACTGATCTAATTAATGTTAATCTAAATCTGATGTTGCATTCTCTTTGACTCACTTCATCATCCAAGTCTTAGCTACGCCTCGGGTGAGACTTCTTTCCCTTGCAGAAGGATGAATATGTTGGCGCATATAGACTACAACAGTGCCTTTTGTTGGCAACCTTAGAGAACCTTGGTCCCCATATTGCACCAACAACCATCCCACTAGTGGAGCTTTTCTAGAAATATCCATAAGTAATACAACTATTCTAGACTATATTGGGGGCGATAGTCCATCAACTCCAAACCCAACTTCTAGTCCAAATTTTGCTACTGACTTAGAAAGGGTTGTGAGTGCAATATAATGATCTGGAGGTAAGATTAAGACCAAGCTAAGAATCACTACTTCAACCAAGTTTATTTTAGAATCCAAACAATTTATTTTTTATTTTGTTTCTTTAAAAACTAAAAAAACATAAGCATAAAATACAAAAAAAATAAATATTTATCCTAGCTTGCTCTTAAAATTTCATCTTTCATAGCTAGTGAACCCTTGGGGATTTCGTCTCTAGAGTTATCTCTAACCCGAGGCCATTTAACCCTCTACTTTTTTGCATTTAATTTTATATTTTATGAGGGTATTTGAGGAGTTTTACAGATCTGCGGTATAAACAACAAAATTTGCATCATATCCAATAATAACCTTACCCTAAGGGGCTTCAAAGTAAGTATCTACTCTAAGAAACCCCTTGTATTTTTCCAAATTCATTTTATAATTGAAAATATGAATTTATAGGATAAAAATAATCAATTTTGTGTCATTACAAGGTTATTATCTTGCTAGAATAATTTTATGGGTTTTGACCTTAGAGGGATTTGAACTCAAAATCTGCATAGTGATTTCCAGCTTGTTGGAAATTACAAATTTGTTGCAGAGCTAAAGCTTTGGGCATAGGAAATCATCGGAAACTTGTTTTCCTAGCTTCTTAGCCCACCAATATAGTGATCTAAGGTGCCTATCACTTGTGGGAGGCCTCCAAAGGGCCATTTTTCTTGTTTTTTTATGCTCCTTTTATGCATTTTACAGATCTGAAAACTCAAGACAACAAGTAACAACTCAAAGTACAACCTCATTACCAAAAGGTATTCTTAAAAATACATCTGAGGAATTGGTAAGGTCTTTCACTGATATTTTGCACTATTTTGTTGCTTTATCTTACGAATATTGAGTGGTTTTATTTCGTTGGTTTGCATTATTCTGTTAGCTTATTTATCATTTCAAATCGGATAGCTTAAATAATTAACTCCTACCTTCACCTCTACATCACATAGTCACTAGTCTACTTATTTACAGGTGGATTTTTTTTGTTAGGGAAGACTCCCAAAGTACTTTAGCATAGGAGTTGAGCTTGAATAGGGAAGGATTTGAGTCAGAGTAACATTGGGCACTTGTCCTATGTGGTACCATATTATCACCTTGAGATACCTTGAGGAGGCAGCTAGTTTGGTTGGCAACATTTTTTGGTGTCGTTGCTAGGGAACAAGGTCATTTGGACCGGTTCTCCAATGACATCATATGGGTAAGTTTTCTTGTTTTGTATCTTGTTGAGATTGCTATTTTATTGACTAATTTGTAGGTATCTTGTCTGGCGACTCCACTCGAACCAAGCATAATAAAGAGGTACATTACAATAATGCTCTCTCCAAGGTATGTATTGGCGATGCCATTGTGGTATTTTTATAGATATTTTCATCCTAGATTTTCATTTTATCCTTACTTCGATAATTTATAAATAAACATGGAGGATCTCCCTCCATGGTTAGCATAATGTTATAATATGGTTGAATTTTTCATGTTTGAGGGGGTTTTCCCACAATCATATATATGGGTCAAAAGACTCACCCATCTTCTATGGATATGGGGGTTCGATTGTGAAACACGTTTCTGCATTCATCATATACTGCAAGAAAAATGACTTCCTTCATGAGGATGTCAGGATGAAGTATTTCATGATGAGTCTAAGAGAGTCTGCACAGATGTGGTATGAAAGCCTTGGCAAAGGCATGTTTACATCCTTTGCATATTTTTTGTTGGCGTTTTGTGTAAGCTAAGATGGTGACTCAAAAAGTTGGTTGCCTTTAATTCAATAAATAGAGAAGTTATATGTTGCACAAAACTTCTAAAAGAAGACCTCATGACATATCTTAGTGTGTCATCCCAAGAGGAAAATAGTAACAAAGAGTCTCATCTTATAGAGGATGAAAAAATTATGGTTGATATCAAAGAAGATTCTTCTAACCATTTGGATAAAGAAGATGAAGATAATACTTGTTCTTCCATTAGGAATCAAGAAACAGTTGATGGGTGTGCTCATGGGAAGTACATGGATGATGATGATATTGAAGAATCCACCTTCCCTCCTCAAAATGAAAGTACAGTTATAACATCCTACACTCCTTTCTAATTAGTCGATATCCACGATACATATTTCAGTGATTCGAAAGGGTTCAACTTGATGGACCACACTTCACCAGATGAAGAATATGATTGCAAAGAGACTGAGAACGTTGGAGCATTTATCCAGGTTGATAGATGCAAATGGAACACAAGATATTCTTATTTTGATGGTGATCCCATCCATGACACGAAAAACAATGAATATGAGATGGCATAGTGTTGGTCATATGTGCAACAGAAGTACTCCATGATACAACAAAAATTATATTTATAGGTGCAGAAAGGGGACTTCTGCATTAAAGATATAATAGATATTTCCCAACATGGACATCCTTAAGTTATATTTCTCAAGTGTATGAAGATCCATTTGACAGGAAATATTTATCATTGGCAGTAACAATTTCAGTATCGGACATATTTAACGAGCTTTCAACATTTCATTTCACAACAGTCAACCATAAGTTGTGGGTTTCCATTTGTTTTTAGTTCTTATGTTTTTTCTCATCATATATGTGTGTATGTGACTAGATACATCTAGGGAGGGGACCAGTCTTTATGCAGGTTCTAAATGGAGTTG
The DNA here is from genome assembly GCA_000966675.3 of Picea glauca. Taxonomy (NCBI): domain Eukaryota; kingdom Viridiplantae; phylum Streptophyta; class Pinopsida; order Pinales; family Pinaceae; genus Picea; species Picea glauca. The sequence continues at coordinate 177,326 of JZKD02S0137532.1, forward strand.
ACATCAAAGCCCTATTTACTTGACAATCCAATGAGTAGCGATAATGAATGGTGCAATGTTGAAGATAAGAATGACAAGTACATCAACCGTGTTGACTTATGGATCGAAGAAGCTTGTAGTAGCTCTAGCGAACCATGACACTTCTTCGATTTTCTTCTACATGATGAGGATTCCATCACAAATATGGTCCAAGTATGAGGGAAGTTCTAATGTATGCTTTCTACAGGTTTGACATTTCACTCTTTTACTTAGCAATCAATCACAAAGGTAAGACCCAAGGTAATGATGAATTTATCTATTGGTTGCACTCGTTATATGATTTTAACTAACATGTTTTATTTTCTTGATTAGAGTTGGTAGGATGAATAAGATCTCTATTATGAGCATTAGTTTAGTTTAGATTTCTATAGATATTTCCTTTCAGTTTTTCTTTTATTTTGTCTCCTAGGTTAGAGACATTTTGTTTTGTTTTATTTTTGTTTTATAGGAAGGGATAAGACCTTGGGTCCCACTCCCCATCCTATCATTTGATAAACTTTGCGAGAGTGTGTTCTGGGCATACAAGAATTGAGATTCTAGGGTTCTCACATCCTCCCAAGAAGAATAGGTGTCCTACAATTGGAACAAGTTGTTACCTCCTAGAGAGGCACCCTATGATTTTTCACTTGGCTACACCATTGTAAGCCCAGGAAGATGCAAGTTAAGTACTTGTAGTCCATGTGGAAGATATTGTATTATGGACTTCTAGACCTTGGAGGTCGACCATGCCCAGTCCTTCTAGTCCCCAGTCTCAATTCCTTTCATCCTGGATAGGATTGGAGGCCTTGGGATGGATCTATTGGGACACATGGTTTACAAGATTCAAGTTCTTTATGGGGTGATCGCACTGTGTAGGGATAGTCTGAACCATGGTCTGTATGCATCATGTTGAGATGCATCTCAACATGGAAATCTCCATTCGCAACTTTCACACTTTTTGAGGCAGATGATGAATTGAGATGCACGAGGTCTTGGGGCCTAAAATACAATGGGGACTCAATTTGACCGTCATGATGTGTACTTGACATGCCACATTGATGTTTTGGAAAATGGTCGAGTTATAAGCGAAAATAAGTTGTCGAAGGGTCACACAGGACTATTTATGGGAAAGTGTGCCTTAAGAAGGCCATTCATCAGTATTCAAGGATAATTCAATGGAAAAGGATAAGTAAATGATGTCTCTAACAAAACCCATGTGCTAGAATTTGTCAGTCCAAAAATGTTTACGTGATTCGGAAAAATCAAAATAAGGGGGCTATTAAAATTCATATTAAAGATTATATTCTAAGTCATGATAAAAAAAGAATTTACATGATATTATAAAATTGGACATCCCTTTTCATAATTTTCATAATTTTACTTTAAGGTACCAAGTGATTAAAAAGGGGACACCCCCTTTTCCTAAGTGTAGTGAGAAGAGAAGTTTTGTGAGTGGAGAATGATGTCATGGGGCTACCCCTTAATCATTTACATGTATACTACAAAAGGACAAAGAGATAGCATTAATAAAGTGATGGGGCTATGCTAAGTTATGAAGGGGGGGACTTTATAAAATGGGACTCCCCTTAGCTCAAAGTTAAACCACACATTATGAAGGGTCTCACTTTATGAGTAAAGTGCATGAGGGGGTCACGCTTTAAAAGAAAGTGGAGCCACTAAGGGAATCCACCCGCATTTGCCTAATCATGGACGAGTCATTCAAGTCAGCACTCTCTAAATTGGATTAAACACCACTCGATTAAATTGACCCTCTCAAGTAATCCATTGGAATTCATTGTTAGTCGGTTGGGTCAAATAAAGTAAAGGACCATTGAACATTTGGAGTGAGCCATCAATGCACTAAATAACTAAATCAACCCCCACCTCATTGTTGTCAAGCATTCTTAAAGAGTCGATTTGGTTAAATGTAACAACTATGGATTAAAGCAAGTCAAACATTGGATGGAGGGTAGTCAAAATACAATTGATTAGCACACTTAACCAACAAATCGCTCCACCTCAGCTAGTTGTTGCAATACATGAGTAAACAAAGGGGACATTGGCACATCCAACCAAACAAATCAGTGTTTCTCCCTAGTTGTTGGATTCTCTTGGAGCTAATTGATGCCTCATGGACTCAAAATACAACCCTTGTGGGTAATTTTATTATAAAAAAAATTGTGATGATAAATATATTATTTTTGTCAAATAACTTAGTCTCCGGGATGTGGATGACAAGTCAATTAAATATTTTTAAATGGGAGAGGGAAACTAGTAGTTACAAAGAAAACTATATAAGGTTAGTCCCTCCTCCCATTTTGGTTGTTGTCGAATTTTGAGATCATTTATGTCATCCAACAAGAACTTTTATTTTCTAGTACATTTCACGGGTTGATTATTATATGCTCTTTCTTAGTGGCTAAGTGCAAGAGTGCTTCATAGAGTATATATTGTTTTTTCCGTTTTATTTGCAGGTCTATTGGATCAATCCATCGAGGGGCTACATAGTCACATGGAAGGAGAGGTCTAGACTTTGTCTCATCTACTCCTTTGGTGATGTCAAGTGGTTCAAATGAAAGTGTTGGAAAAACCCTTATCAGGGTATCCTCCACAAGGAGGAGATTTAATTTCACATCCATGGTGATCTAATGATTGGAGATCATCCCACTAGAAAAGATTACCTAGCAAGATTCAAGAGCAATACAACTATTCTAGACTGGATTAGGGGTGATAGTCCATCAATTCCAAACCCAACTTCTAGTCCAAATTTTATGGCCGACTTAGAAAGGGTTGTGATCGCAATCCGACGCTCTAGAGGTAAGAGTAAGGCCAAGGTAACCCTTTGTACTTCAACCAATTTTAATTTAAAATCCAAACAATTTATTTTTTATTTTTCCTCTTTGAAAACTTAAAAACATAAAACACAAAAAAAACAAAATTATGTATCCTAGCTTGTTCTTAAAATTTCATTTTTCATAGCTAGTGAACCCTTGGGGATTTTGTCTCTAGAATTATCCCTGCCCCAAATCCATTTAACCCTCTACATTTCTGCATTTAATTTTATATTTTATGAGGGTATTTGAGGAGTTTGGGAGATCCATGGTATACTACAATAGAATTTACATCAAATCCAACAATAATTTCACCCTAAAGGGCTTTCAAGTAAGTATGTATCCTACGAAACCCCTTGTATTTTTCCAAATTCATTTTATAATTGAAAATCTGAATTTATGGGATAAAAATAAGCAATTTCAAGCCATTACAAGGCTATTATCTTGCTCGAATAATTTTTTAGGTTTTGACCCTAGAGGGATTTGAACCCCAAATCTGCATAGTGTTTCCAGCTTGCTGGAAGTTACAAATTTGTTTCAGATCTGAAGTTTTGGGCATAGGAAATCATCAGTACCTTGCTACCCTAGCTTCCTAGCCCATGGCTCTAGTGATCTAAGGTGCTTAACACTTGTGGGAGGCCTCCAAAAGGCCATTTTTCTTGGTGTTTTATGCTTTGTTTATTCATGTTATAGATCTAAAAACTCGGGACAGCAAGGAACAACTCAAAGTACAACCTCATTACCAAAAGATATACTTAAAAATACATCTGAGGAATCGGTAAGGGCTTTCATCGCTCTTTTTTCACTATTTGCTTTATCTTACGAATATTGAGTGCTTTTATTTTGTTGGCCTACATTATTTAAATTAGCTTATTTATCATTTCAAATTAGTGATCTCAAATAATTAACTCCTACTTTCACCTCTACATCACATAGGCATTGGTCTACTAATTTTTGGGTGAAGTTATTGTGTTAGGGAAGCCTTTGAAAGTCTTTTAGCATAGGAGTTGGGTTTGAACATGGAAGGACCTTTGCCATAGTGACATTGGGAACTTGTCCTATGTCGTACTACCTTAATAGCTCAAGAGACCTTGACGAGGCCGCTAGTTTGGTAGTTTGTTAGGTAATAGTACCACCTTTTTTGTATCTTTGATGTTGCCCAAGTAAGTGAGAAACTAAGTGGCATAATCTTGAAATTCTCATAGATTATTGTACATTAGCCCTATGATATGTCTAATTTATCTTGTAGTTCAAAGGCACGGGCTTTGAACCCAAGTAGGTTGGTCATGTCTATTTTAAGGTGGGCCAGGTCTTGTTCTAATTGCTCTAACTTTTGTTTGTATCCCTCAATATCCTTTACCATGTTTATGATATTGAATTCAGAAACATGGGAGAGGGAAACCCTTGTAGAAACTATAGCAATTGGATTGGTTCTTGTGTTTGCATGAGGTTTCAATGGTGACCATGAGTTCAAAGGCTCCTTGTAATTTGAGATTTTTGTAAGATCATTTCATGACTCATCATTTTGTCTTGTCCAATATAAATGCATCTAGAATTACGACTGCATCAGATTTTGATAGGGTGAACTTTCCTAGGCCAAGAAAATGGCATTCTGCAATAGATGGACTTAGGGTTCCAAAAGAAGTTTTAGGATTGGAGGTTCCTCTATCCATAGACTCTTATCCTCTGGCCGCCTCATCCATTTTTCTCTCTATTTCTTCTCGCTATTTCTTTTTGTGAACTCTCTTCTTCCTATGCCAATCTTAAGTTTTCATTTCTTTTATTTTCTTCTACCTCTTGTTGTTTCCTTAGGGCTTATTCTTCTTTTTCCTTATTGATATCGTCCTCCTTGGCTATTATAGCTTCCTTCTCCTTAGCCTCTCTCTCTCACTTTTCTTTCTCCAACTGTTCTTTCTTATTATTGCTTCCTCCTCTACTGTTACTACCAATTCTAAATGCCACCTCATCTAGTGATGTGACTCTACTTAACGTGAGGCTTATTATTTTTCATTGTCCCCTACCAATGGTAGCTCCCCAACCAATGGGCTTTCTCGACTAGCAACACTCTCGTCTTCTTACACTTACTCCAATACTGAGCCTGAAGCTATAACCAACAATAAGGGGCAGTTCAATGCTGATATATATGGCTTCAAATTTCATTCCCTCCAAGCTATTGAGCTCTCCAATCTTTCAAATTATGGCAAAATCTAGTCTGAAGCACCATATTTATCACCCTTATCTCTGAAAGAAGATTTCTTTAGACACATGATCGAGCTCTCTATAGATTTTCTGCATGTCAAACAAATAAGGCTTCATCAAATAAAGAAAATAAGTCTCACTAACCATACATGACATGACCTCGAGATCGTTCTTGCTTTGGTGTTGCTTCTTCAATTGATGGTTATTAATCTAGAACTAAACAAAGGGATGTATTGGCCTTTAATACACACATGCACATCGAACCTGGGAGATCTAATGGCAGCATGCACTCATCGAACAAAATTTTCTCACATATCTGGGATTTTTTTAAGAGAGCCCCAAACATGACAATTTTCAATATCTTCCATCCAAGTTGATGAATTTATTATTCAACCACTCTTATGAAGCTAATAGCATCCTTAGAGCGTCTGAGAGTGATAATTCGGGTGTGCGTTTGGTCACCTGAGAGTGATAGTTCTGGTGCACGTTTGGTCAAGTTGCTATCATCTGGTAGGGAATTTACTACAGCACCTAGAATTCCCATGCAACCTCTACTTGGCTGCAATAAGACTCCCAACATTTCTCTACTTTAATTTGCATGTATTCCAAAATGAATATGCCATCTCAGAGGCAGACAATGGGACTCGTAGAGTGTTCATGTGTTTTCTATGCATGGAACTTATTTACAGTATGGTGTTTTCGTAAAAAGTTGTCAGGTGTCTGGCGTGTTGCATGCAAATAAGGAAAACTCGATGGTCTTTGATACGATAAAATAGTATTAAACTCCACTATGGTTAACTGGTTTGATTGTCTCAAGCACTATTTTCAAAGCATATCTAATAATTTTATTATTTTCACTTTTTCTATTTTATAACTACAAAATGAATATTTATATGTGTTAAACAACAAAAACAGGTTTTATGTTTGGTTTCAAAAAAAAGTGTATCTATGCTTATGTGAAGATTATATCGTTTTACTTGGTTTTATATTAAAGAAAATAACAAATGACTTTTACTTTATTATCAATAAAATTGTATTTATGCTTATCTAGAGATAATACTATTACCAATTATTATGAAAATTGTATTTATGCTTATCTGAAGATAATACTAATACCAATCACTATGAAAATTGTATTTATGCTTATCTGAAGATAATACTAATACCAATCACTACGAAGTTATTTCAGTTCCACTGAATAAGCCTTTAATGTCATTTGATTTGTTAAGTCTTTATAAAGGCTTAAAATCGTTTTATGTAAACCTCCAATTTGTACCTTATAACATATTTTAACAAATTTAAGATCGATTGTATATGCCTATGGTGCATTATATTAACATCAAACATCAAAATTTAGACAATGAGTCATTTGTTATTATTGGTTGTTCTATAAATTTCATTAAGAATAAATGTATGACATATCCACAGAGAAATATCTGGAATGTCGAATCGTTCTATAATAATCACTCAATTATATTTCTATGCTCTATTCAGTAACAGATAAATCTTTGGAATGTTGAATCGTTCTATAATAATCACATTATGTTTCTATTCTCTAATCAATTGCTCAGTTTCAACTACATTAAACATAGTTAAGCCTCTTGAAGCCATAAGATTCTACTGAATAACCATAAATTTAGCTATCATATTTTAGGACTAGGACATCGATGCTTGATACAATTCTAGATAGGGATATACAGATTGAACAATTATGAAAGAGTATGAAGTAATGATATATACATTCATTATTTATTATTTGAAAGCACTATGTTTGCAAGGATGGGTTTTTAGGTTTTTTCTATTAAAACACAAAAAACCTTTAGATATATAATTCATTCTTGCAAGAGTTTGAACTATGAATAATGACTATCTCTGAAATGTTACGTTAAATTATCTTGCCCAAGCTTTGAATGCTTTATATGAATTTTATTAACTACAATGGGGGAGATATAGATTTTGAATTATCTTAAAACCTCGAGTATTAGAATATGAGGTGCATTATTCTCATAGAAACCTCAAACAAAGATTCATACTTAACTTATCACTTCAATGCTTCAAACAAAATTTATGGAATGCAATCACATCATCTCATAGCATAATGCTATAGTTATTATGCTTCTATATCATTTCATAGTCTTATAGTCTGGTGTTGGAGATGCGTCATCCCAATACTTCTTACTAAAACAAGTGAAACAATATTTTAATAGTGCTTTAAAATGTCGAAATATGACATAATGTGTTCTAATGGCATCTCTGCATGCTCTACACGTGTTTTATTGTCATAGCATTTCTTATTTGATGCTATAAGAAAGCATTGAAACAAAGCTTTAATAACACAAAATAGAGTTTTTTTTCCAAAGAAAAAATACTCGAATTTATATATACTATAAATCCATTTACATTATGACAGTTTCAGCTATGAACCGAATTCCATGAACCGAGCATATACAGGAAGAGATCAATACAAAATAAGCCTGTGATCCAAGGCATAACAGCGATCCCTCGAGTCCATCGAATGACCGATCAGAAGACTATTAAGTCTTATACCCAGGTACGCCTGTAGCACCAATCCTCAACCATCCGAGGCCTTCTCAAATAACAGTAAAGGCATGTCAGATCTGTTTGCAATCGGCCATCTCAGGCAATCCATGTAGATAATCAATACAAATGTGTGATCGGGCAGTATCTTATTCAGAAGGTGCAGTAGCTGGTCGTAGAGCTTTCTATGCCACTGTCACAGTGTGAAATGGATAGTCTACCGACCACGCCTTTTAAGGCTGTCTTGGATAGTGCATCAGCTTCAGCGTTGAATGCTCTGGGTAGGTGAAGGAAACTGATGTCTGTAAATAACTTGGAAAGTTGCAGCGTTTTGATTTTCCAGCCTTCTATTTGAACGGAGTGTAGATTGGATTTATGGTTAATCCAGTCGATAACCACACGCGAGTCACCCAGCACTATGAGGTATTTAATTGACCAGGTGGAGGCAAGGTACAGAGTGGTCCAGAGCCCCAGGAGCTCTGCTTTTGTGTTCGAGCCTATGCCGCAGCAGAAATACCATTTAGTAGTCCTGG
>JZKD02S0137532.1:187971-207632 GCA_000966675.3 Picea glauca
CAACAGTAGATGACAAGAAGCTATCGGCCACAAAGAAGCGATCCAAGCGTCTAGCAATAGCATCAGGTCCAGCCCGTCCATTACGCCAGGTGGGTGATAGTCGGATCGGTTGTACATCTGTAAGATTATTTTTATCAAAGATCTCTTTGAGTGACGCTTCAGCAGGTCCCGGCAATAAAGAACCTCCCCAATGTTCCTGTGCCGAGAGTGTAATATTAACACAAAATAGAGTTGATAGATGTAGGTTTACACTCGAGACCTCAGATTCACAAGAAAATATTGCCACGTTCACAATCATGCAAGCATATTTCCTTTGCCACAATTGGTAGGGGCTTGATGCCCTTTGCATTGCCTCTTATTTCTATTAATCCTCACATCCATTTGTATAAAATAAACAACCCCTACAAGTCACTTACTTGATCAACTTGGGTGAAATTCCTTCTTATTCTCCTCCTTCGTGACTTCGGTAAATGTAATGATTTGATCCAAACATTTAGATCATTAGAAACTTCACTAACTATCGATCTATGCTCTAATACTTATTATTGGGAGAAACAATTAGAATAGAGACAAACACATTACTACCATCTATTTGATGTAGTTGAATGTACACGTAACATTCAATCATATGTGACACGTATAAATGTATATTATGATTTTAACAAGAGAAACTAGTAGTCACCCTGAAACAATTAATCTATAATTTTTCATAAATTCAAAGAGGGTTAAACATAAGATTCAAATGAACAATATATAAATATTTTGATATAAAGTGATTAATGTAAATTTAAAAATCTCAATTTTTTTTATTAGAGGTTTTTTAAATCTAGTCTCAGTGAACTATCGTCTTTGTCTTTGGAGATGAATTGAAATATAATTTACAACAATAAATAATGGACAATATTTCATTTTACAACAACTTCAATATACTAAACAATCCAAAAGAAAAGATATCAAACTTATGCCAAATTTTTCCAGCTCTTAAGATAAAAAAATTCAAGCATAAATTAGATTTGAAAATCACTTTATGATAAATAAAAAATTACAGCAGTAAATCTTCCTGAATATCTTCAATATTAATGTTAAAACCATTAACAATTTTAGCCTTAACTTATGTCCAATAAGCAAGACACATAAGTGTTGTAATAACTCAAAATCAAATATGCAAAAATAATTTTTTGGATCACTGGAAGCTTCATGTATATAAAGAAGAAATGAAGTCCATGTATATACTCATAATGTATCACAAGTTGGTACAATACTCCAAGCTCTCCAAAGCCCTAGCTATGAAAACCAAGAAATACCCCAGCTCCACCACATATACTTAATAAGCTAGAATCATCACTAGCAAGTCCTCCATGGCCTCATCCAAGGAATATCATCTTCTCTTACTCCTCAACAGATATAACATAGGCTTAATTCACTAACCCTAACTCCAATGCCTCCTTAGGGAACAAAAACCTAACCCTAGAATTCAAGAATGCTCCATGAAACCCTAATACCTTAAGACAAAGAGAGATAAAGTACAAAGAAGAGAGAGAGAGAGAGGGAGAGTAGCGTTCCTCTCCTCACATATCTAAAGACAATTGTGATAAATAATAATCTATCCAAGCATGATGATGAGAAATACTCTCTCCTTTATCTATTTATACGAGAGGTGAAGGGAGGTCTACAATGACTAGTGTAAGCCTACATGCAAGTAACTGAGCAACCATAATGTCCATGGCTCCTCCTCTAATGCAAAGGCATGCTCCAAGAAAGAAACCTTCTCTCATGTGAATGCTACATGAAGAATTCCATCAAGCACCACAAGCCTCCAACAATTCAATGAAGAATGTCATCAAGCATCCATACAAGTTCAAGCAATCAATGAGTAAGCCACCTCCAATTTGCATGTCCATCATGGAGCAACCAAGGGTCAACTATACACCATGCACCCAACATCATACGAAGCACCCTTAGACATGGTGTAACCACTTTTGGAGTAACCTTGAAAGCTAACACAACAAGCTTCACAAATACCACACTCAATTACAACAACAATAAACTTGCATTCTAGCATACTTCTCACATGCACATGCGATGTATAGATACATTAGGTTGTAACCAATAGTTAGAACATAATAACTAGCTAATAATGATTTTGTAAATAAATTATTTAACTAATCTAAAGAAGACCCCATGTTATCCTCCTGATTGAATCTCATTGGTCATGGATCATTATTTTCTTCCATGTTGATACTCATGACTTGACCCGTTTTTGTTGTTGGCATCACCCATCAATGTTGATGTCAATCTAGCCATCTCATTGACCCATGAAATCAAGGATTCACAACCATTGAAATCCTTCAACTCCAATATTTTGATGACATCATTCTAGTCATTTTTAGTTAAAGTTTGATCAATTAGGTGGTGAATTGAAGAAAGTCATGAATTCCCTTGGAGGAGTCTCACATTAAAACTCCAAAGGACACAACGTTTATAAATATTCAAAAAAATATTACCAATATTGTTTGACTAATGGTCGCCACATTTAATTTTGCATTTTTTTTGCATCCACTTCTTTTTCCAGGTAACATATCTTGGGGAAAACCCCTAGGAACTTCCCCTCATTCAGAGGATGGTACCTATGGTAAACCCTAGGTTTTTTAGGGAACAAGGTTAGGTCAACAATAGGGTTCAAAGTTGTTACACCAATATACTCATTATGAGCTCAATGTGTCACTTACGAGAATAGAAAATAGGTGGGGAGGATAACACTCCATCCCACAACCACTCGAGCTAGATCCAATCGACATTTTTCTACACATCCACTTATGATGATAAACTTTCGTATATTTACTTTTTCAACTTTCAATGGAGAGCTTTTTAATAAGACATATTAAGATAATTTGCATCACAAAGATTTTTTTTCTCCAAAGAAATAACTTTGTGGAGAACCTCCCCCATCTTCCTTGATCCAGGTGGACCTCGGTGGCCATCCACCTTTTCCACTAAATCAATATTTTCAAGGTTGTGGTTTAGATAAGCCATGATATTCACCCTTTTGATGGGAATGTAATGTAATGCCATCTCCATTTGTTAATTACAGACATCATGTAATGATTTCCTAGTGGTCTTATGTGCATGCCTACAACATAGTGTTAATGCACCGGATCCCACTAGAACTCTGCAGTTAAGCATGCTCGGGCTAGAGTAGTACTGGGATGGGTGATCGCCTGGGAAGTCGTAATGTTTTACATGCCTATGTCATTTGATAAACTTAGACCAATTTATCCCACATACATCATGGGAATGATTCTCCTCTCACTCTCTCATATATAATTGAGGTGAAGGAGGCCCTTTAAGCATGCAATGGAGTTTGATGTAAAGCTTGTTGTGAAGGAAGCGTAATGAACATCTCTTTCTCTTTAGAGATAAGCTACTCCATTATGTCAGTTTGTTATCTACAATGTTTTTATATCTTATTCATTAAAAAAAGTTGTGTTTCATTGTATTTCTGTGTTCTCCACTATATTTTCGTTTGTATCTCATTTCGTTCTCAACATAATCTGTATTAGTGGTATCAAAGAAATCTGCTCCTTGTCATTTCTTAGAGCATGTCCCTAATGAGGTTAGGGTATAGAGAGTTGGGTCTCAAGCTAGTTTCTTTTGAGGAAAACCACTCTCGCCAACCTGAGTGACCTCCCATGGAAGAAGAAAAGAGAGATGGTAGAGCATGGGATCCATTCAAGATGTTTCTCGAGGAAGCCTTTGTGCGACAGAGGAATGAGATGATGGACAACTTTGCTCAAATTATTCAATGACTAACGATGGCGACCAATGCATCTTCGATAAGAAGCCATTTCAAAGGTTTGACACCCTTCAAGGTACAAGTCAATTTTGATATTCCCTTGTTTGAAGGCCATATACATGTAGATGCTCTAGAAAAATGGTTGAATCTACTAGAAGGTTATTGCTTTGTCCAAAAAAAAAATTTGAGAGAGAAAATATCACCTTCCCGCTCCTTAAATCCCTTCCCCGTGTCAGAGCTTGGTGGGAAGGTTAATAGGATAGATACACCACGAATGAATCTATGACATTCATGAGAGAACCCACTTGGGTGGCCTTTGTAGATGCCCTCAAGGAGGAATTCTACCCTGTCGAAAACTATGATGACCAATACACAAGATTGTGCTAAGAATGAAATGAGATACAAATGAAAATATAGTGAATAACACATAAATACAATGGAACCCAACTTCTATTAATGAATAAGATAGAAAAACATTGTAGAACACAAATTGGCATACATGGTAGCTTATCTTCGAAGAGAAAGAGATGTTAGCTACACTTCATTTGCAACAAGATTTACATCACACTCCATTGCATGCTTAAAGGGCTTCCTTCACCTCAATTATGTATGAGAGAGTGAGAGGAGAATAATTCCCATGATGCATGTGGGATAAATTGGTCTAAGTTTATAAAATGCCATAGGCATGTAAACATTAGGACTTTCGAGGCGATCACCCATCCCAGTACTACTCTAGCTCAAACACACTTAATTGTGGAGTTCTAATGGGATCTGATGCATTAACACTATGATGTAGGCATGTACATAATACCACTATGAAATCATTACATGATGCTTGCAATTAATAAATGGAGATGGAATTACATTACATTCCCCATCAAAAGGGTGAATATCAGAGTTTATCAAAACCACATGCTTGAAAATATTGATTCAATGGAAAAGGTGGATGGCCATTGAGATCCACCTGGATCATTCCTCCCCCCTTAGGAAGCAATGCTCCCTATTGTGTCAATTTCCCTCAAGATATGGGAAAAATTTTGTTGAATCTGAAATTTGGTGAGCCACTTGTATTGTTGAAGTAGTTGTCTTGCTTATACTTGGTATTAGCTTGTTGAAGGATGTCATGAACCTATTTTTGGAGGTGTTGGATCCATTCAAAAAAGTTGGTTGCATGATTTGCCTTGGTCTAAGTGTGGGAGGACTCTGTCGGTGAAGATGCAACAACAAGATCTATATCAATGGGAGCTAATAATTAGAACTTCAGGCACGCTTGAAAGGAGTCATGGCTAATAGAGCTATGTTGAACATAGACTCTCATTCTCTAGAAGGGAGCATCTATAGATTGGACCATTAGGTAAGGGAGCATCGAGCACCAAGTCAATGGAATTCTTGACTTTACAGTGCATAGGCACCCCTATAGATGAAAAAATATATTTGTGCTCCTCTACAATATTGTCAACCTGCTTATGATGTACATAAAGGTCTTGGATCAAGGCTATAGTGGTCGTAGTGACCTTTTGTTCACCATCTAACTAGATCGTGAAGAGGGAAAACTTTGTGGTCTGATAGATTACTTTGCGGCACTATTTTCCAAGATCAATGAAGTGGCAGTAGTTGGAGCTACCTCTAATACCCTGTAGAACTGACCTCCCAAAGTAACAATGACACTGTGGGGCTGAGACTCATAGATAGCATGATGTTTCCACATATATGGTTGTCCTAAAAGTACATCACATATTTCAAGTGGGGAAACATCACATAGTACCTCATCCTTGAAGGGATATATTTTGTAGGACAGGAGACATTGTTGGCTAACACAGATGTCTCATCTCCCTCTTAACCATATAATGGTGTATGGTTGAGGGCCTGACATAATTGGTGGCCTTAATCTCTTGACAACCTTAGTTGAGATCATGTTCTTCTGACTCCCACTGTCAACAATGAAATGCAATGGGGTCCCATTTACCCACATCTGCAAGTGGAAGAGGCACTCCCCCTCCTCAAGCTCCTCTGGTTCTTATGGTTGTATTGTTGTGGCCGTGATGGTAGCAATGTATTATTCATCGATGATATGTTTCCATTTATTGTGCTATGAATCAAATTAAGAGTCAGGTTCTGATTCTTTTTCTTTGAGCTTTGCCACCAATGACTGCTTCAAGCGACATTCATCGGTGTTGTGCCAGGGGATTTTGTGGAACTCACACCACTTTATGGTGTCTTTCTTAGACTTCCTGTCATAGAAATTCTTACTCCAACACCTAGGTACTTTGTTATCTAGTGTTTTCCTTACTACAATAAAATTAGCAGCTCACAAAACAATAATACACTACTAAAATATTCAACACAATATCATACAGCAGAAGCATAAACTAGGAAACCAAATTAAGCACACATGAACACCAGAATTGTTGGGTAAATGCCCCTAGAAAAAACCCCTAAGGGAAAACCAGTACTGATAATGATTTTATTATGCTAAAATCAAGGCTCATGTAACATGGATAATGGCCCACTGAGAGAAATACAACTGCAGACTAACCTGGCAAGGGTTGACCTATTGTACAATCAAATATAACACACTTTTCTAAGCATCCATGATTGTCTTTTCAATGACCCGTGGATATATGGAAATTTCCTCACTGAGACCCATGGATGTCTTCGACTGTCTCCTCTATGACCTGCATATATGTACAGAAAGTCCGTACAACAAACTCCATATAGTCTGACTCTTTCATGTGGCTTTCTTATGCTAAAACCCACTTGTGTATGCCTATGTTCTCTCTTCTCCTTGACCTATATGATCTCTAGATGAAGGTCCTTCTTCACCTATCCAATATCTTGAATCACGGTCCTTCGTGATCCAATACTCTGCTATTGACTCCCTCAACACCTGTCAAGTCAAGTGTCTGTCTCCTTCACCCTAGCCTTGCTTTTATAATCATGAGTTACAATCTATTTCTAATCTCCAAAGTGATCTATGGTTGAGATTACTTCTCACACTCACTTTGAGATTTATATTACATGTTGTATGCTAAGTACTTTTAGCATGTCTCATAAATAATTTAATTAACTAATTACATTACATAATTAATTAATAAAAATAGTTTACTTTAATAATTCCTTTAACTAAAGTAAATTCAAGAGTAGAAGACTTTGGATGATTTCCACACGTCTAGACACATAGACATGTGTGGATATACATGTTCAATGCTACCGCTAACATCAACACTCCCTCTTAGTGAGAAAGGTATTATGCACCACTCCAAGTCTGTCTCTGAAGAATACAAACTTCCCTTTTTTTAAGGGCTTGGTCAGAATACCTGCAACCTGATCATCTATGGAAATATATTGAAGCTTCACTACTCCTTTCTGGATCCAATCTCGAATGAAGTGATATGTGATCTCAATATGCTTGAACCTATCATCGAATATTGGATTCTCAGAGAGTTTGATACAACTTTGATTATCACAGTATATCACTATAGGCACCAACTCTTGAGCAAATAAACATGTAAGGAATTTGTGAATCCAAATGGATTCACAACTATCCTTACTCGATGCCATATACTTTGCCTCCAAGCTGAACTGAGTGCCACATAAGTCTGCTTCCTGCTAAACCAAGTAATCATTGTTGATCCCAAGCTGAAGCAACACTCCGAGGTGCTCTTTTTGTCTACTGCACTGCCTGCCCAATCCGAGTTTGTATATCTCTGCAACTCTAGTCCATCTCCTTCAAGATATCTCAATCTATACTCCATTGTACCTATCAAGTACCTAAGCACATGCTTTGTTGTGATCCAATGCACATGCCTTGGCTCTACCATGAACTGACTCAAGGTGTTCACAACAAAACAAATATTTGGTATGGTGTTGACCAAATACATCAAGAACCCTACCAGCTACATGTATATCCTGGGATCCACCAACTCTGAATCTGAAGAGTCAATCTTCTTCAGATTGGTAATCATAGGTGTAGCCATCGATTTACATTCCTCCATCTTGAATCTCCTCAAGAACTCTATTACATACTTCCCTTGTCCAAGGAATATCTCTCCTGATACTTTCCATACCTCTAACCCCAAGAAATAATGCATCAAGACAATATCCTTCATCTCGAATTCACTAGCCAAATATGCTTTGCACCTTGAAATAAGCTTCTTTGCACCTGTGATAAATAAATCATCAACGTACAAAACCAAGATGAGAGGATCCTCTCCAACTAGTATAAAGTACAAGTTAGGATTTGCCTCACTCTTGGTAAATCCCATACTCTGCAAGTATCCATCGATCCTGGAATACCATGCCCTAGGTGCATGTTTGAGTCCAAACAAGCCTTTCTTAAGCCTACACACATGAGACTCCCTCCCATGTACCTCAAAGCCCTGAGGTTTCTCTATGTATACTTCCTCCTCAATGATCCCATTGAGGAACATTGTTTTCACATCCATCTGATGTATCCTCCACTTCATAACTGAAGCAATAGAAATAACAACTTGAATAAAAGCATACTTGGCCATTGGAGCAAATGTCTCCTCGTAGTCCACTCCCTCTTTCTGGGAGACCCCTCTAGCCACAAACGTCAACTTGAGCTTCTCTATGCTATCATTTGTAGCATGCTTGATCTTGTAGAGCCACCTGTAACTCACAACTGACTTCCCCTTCGGTCTCAGCATTATGTACCAAACAACATTCCTCATAATAGAGGTGTACTCCTCTACCATGGCATCTTACCATACCTGTTGATTTGTTGCTTCCTCAAAACTAGAAGGCTCGACATCAATGGTGCTACTCATGAGATCCATATAGTTCAAAAACTTCTTTGGAGGCTTGCGCTCTCTGACCACACTCCTAGGAGCCTCACCAAAATCCCTCAATGTATGTACTAGCCATTTGGGTCTCCTAATAGGGTTGGAAGGGGATAACTCCTCTCCACCTCAAGAATGAATTGTTTACTGCTACTCATCCTTTAAATCCTGTAGCTCATTGTCCTCTGTCACTACTGATGACTCATGAGTACTGTTAGATGTTAAGTTCTCCTCAAAATTCACATCTCTACTCACAATTGTCTTCCTCTGCGCTGGAATAAAGATCCTATAAGCATTTGAGGTCTCATTGTACCCCACAAATTTACCCTTCTATCTTGAAGGCTCCAACTTCATCCTCTTCTCCATTGGCACGTGGATGTAAACTGGACAACCAAAGATCCTCAAATGTCTTGTCTCTAGCTTAACCCTTGAGAATGCCTCCTTCGGATTCTTGTCCCCCAATATCCTGTGAGGACTCTTGTTCTGCACATACATTGTTGTATTACATGCATAAACCCACAAAAATATAGGCAACTCCTGATCATGTATCATAGCCTTGGCAGAATCGATGATGGACTGATTCTTTCTCTCCACAACCCCATTATGTTGAGGTTTGTCTGAGACTATCAGCTCCCTCGTGATCCATGCCTCTTTGTAGAAATGCTTGAAGTCATTGGAGGTGTACTTCTCCCCATTATCTCAACTTAAGATCTTAATATTCATCCCTGTCTAGTTCTCTACCTGAGCTCTGAACTCTCTTTCTTGGAAAAAAGAAGATCCAGGTTTTCTTGGAAAAAACATCAATAAATGTCACATAGTATGATGATCGCCGTATTGATCCTACTAGCATTGGCCCACTCACATATGAATGGATAAGATCCAAGATCCCCTTGGGCCTACTCTTGTTGCTTGAAAAATCAACCTTGATATTTTTTCCAAGTGCACACTCCCTACTGCTCAATACTGAACTCTAGAAAACCTGTAACAATCTCCCTCAGAATCGACAATTCCCTATAGTGTAGGTGTCCCAACCTTTTGTGCCACAACTCACATAGGTTTTCATTGTTATGTAGCAAAGACTAAACAGGCTTGCCCTGCAACCTGTATAAAGTGCCCTCTCTAACCCAACGACAATTGTGTTGTCTGAGCTATCTTTCTTTGGATTTATGAGTACCTGCCCCCCCTGAAAACTGACGACAAAAACCTTGTCCTCCATAGTTGATACTGAAAGCAATTTTTTCTTCAAACGTGGTAAATAAAGCACATCATGGGCATCTAATGATCCTCCTGACTCAAGCTGAAACATAATTGTTCCCTCTCCCTTCACTGCATACCTAGCATCATCACTAAGCTCCACATGAACCTCTGAGTCCTTCTCTATCAAACTGCTAAATAACTCTAGTGCCTCTATCATATGACGAGATGCACCCCCATCCAAGAACCAAGCACTCCTTGTTGTAGTGATAGTAGAAAGGCAAGAAATCATTGAGTAATACTTATCAATTTTTCCTGCAAACTTATCAAGTTGTTTCTCTGTTGATGTTGTTGTCTGCGTCTTTTCATTACCCTTCTTCTTCTTCTCCGGGCACTGAGATGCATAATGCCCATTCTTATGACATGAGAAGCACTTGATTTTACTCAAGTCCTTCTTCTTCTCTAGTTGTGATGATCCTCCATCACTGTTACCCTTCTTACTAGAAAATTTTTCCTTTTCCCTTCCTTGTCTTGCTAACAAGGGCCTAGTCCTCTTCACTATGTCCCTGCTTGTTGCCTTTAGACTCTTCCCAAGTCTCTTCATGGATGCAATCATCCCAAAGTATCTGCCAATACAAAATATTCTCTCGAGCACAAACTCCTTTGACAAATGGTTCCCATGACTTGGGAAGTCCATTTAATGCCACATTCACGAGCTCTACATCCTCTGTTTTCTCCCCTATGGATACAAGTTCATCACGCACCTATGTGATTTTCATGAGGTAGCTGGTAACATTATCTGATCTAGACATTTGAATCGATCTGAGTTTATTTCTTAAGATCATCTTCCTATTCATGTTCTTACTTTGGAATAAACTTACCAAGGCAGGGAGCAACTCTTTGGCCGTCGTCTTCTCATTTAGGTGAGGGATTAGATGATCCTTCATAGAATCTAGGAGGACTCTTTCTGCTTTGATCTCCTTCTTGTTGTGAGTATCTAAATTTTTAGATCTGTTGGTGGAGTAATTGCTTTATCCACTAACTCCCAAAGGTCATACTCCTTCAACGCCAAAGTAACTCTTGCTTTCCAAGCTAGGAAGTTGGATGCTCCATCCAATCTGTCTTCAACTCTCAATTGTGTTGCTGGCATCCCTAATACCTGATAAACTACCCTGGAAATAACCTATTGCCGAAAAACTGCTCATGTAATGATCTAGCTTCCCTTCAGAGCATGAGCTCTGATACCATGTAGAAATTCTTACTCCAACACCTAGGTACTTTGTTATCTAGTGCTTTCCTTACTGCAATCAGATTAGCAGTTCACAAAACAACAATACACTATTGAAATATTTAACTCAATATCATGCAGTGGAAACATAAACTAGGAAACCAAATCAAGCACACATGAACACCATAATTTTTGGGTAAATACCCCTGGAAAAAACCCCTAAGGGAAAACCAGTTATGAGAATGATTTTATTGTGCTAAAATTAGGGCTCCTGTAACAAGGATAATGGCCCACTGAGATAAATACAACTGCAGACTAACCTGGCAAGGGCTGACCTGATGTATAATCAAATTTGGCACATGTTTCTAGGCATCTGCGACTGTCTTTTCAATAACCCACGGATATATGTGACTTTCCTCACTAAGACTCATGGATGTCCATGATTGTCTCCTCTATGACCAACATATATGTACGAAAAGTTCATACGACAAACTCTGTATAATCTGACTCTTTCATGTGACTTTCTTCTACTGAAACCCACTTGCGTATGTCTTTGTCCTTTCTTCTCCTTGACTTCCATGATCTCTAGATGAAGGTCCTTCTTCACCTATCCAAGATCATGAATCATGGTCCTTCCTGATCCAATACTCTATGTTGACTCCCTCAACACTTTTCAAGCCAAGTGTCTTTCTCCTTCACCCTAGCCTTGCTTTTATAACCATGACTTACAATCTATTTCTAATCTCCAAAGTGATCTACGGTTGAGATTACTTCTCACACTCACTTTGAGATTTAGATTACATGCTACATGATAAGTACTTTTAGCACGTCTCATAAATAACTCAATTAAATAATTACATAATTAATTAATAAAAACAAATTACTTTAATAATTCCTTTAACTAAAGTAAATTCAAGAGTAGAAAGCTTTGGATGATTTCCACACATCTAGACACATAGACCTGTGCGAAAATACATGTATGATGCTACCACTAACATCAACACATGTTACCCTTCTTTACCTGCATATTGGAATGACTCTCTTGAGGTTGGCCTTCCTTGCTATGTCCTTCCCTCTATGAGTTAACGTTGCCTTTGCCATGCTTCTATTGTGGTATATTTTCAAACTCGAACTCCCACTTACTCCACTGCTTGAATTTTTGTTCAATTTTGACTACATATCAATAAGCAACTCCTAGTGAGGAGATGTCCAAGAAATCCATCTATGTTTGGATGTACTTGTACATACCACTGCAGTACTTCAAAACTAAGTGCCGCTCGAAGTCTTTGATACCCAACTTTGAGCGCAAGGTATGAAAGATGTTAGTGTACTCTGGCATCGTCTGGTCTCTTTTCTAACACAGAGTCATCCATCTCATGTATTGGTCATCATAATTTCCGACAAGATAGAACTCCTCCTTGAGGGCATCTACAAAGGCTACCCAAGTGGGTTCTCTCCCGAATGGAATAGATTCATTCGCGGTGTATCTCTCCCTGTAACCTTCCCACCAAGATTTGACATGGGGAAGGGATTTAAGGAGAGCGAAGGTGATCTTTTTTCTCTCGGAAAATATTTACACAGAGTAATAACCTTCTAACATATTCATCCATTTTTCTAGAGCATTTGCATCTATTTGGCCTTTAAATAAGGGAATATCAAAATTGACTTGTACCTTGAAGGGTGTCAAACCTTCAAAATGGTTGTTTGTTGAAGATGCCTTGGCCACCATCGATAGTCGTTGAAGGATATGAGCGAAGTCGTCCATGATCTCATTCCTCTATCGCACGAGAGCTTCCTCGAGCAATGTCTTGAAATGATCTCTTGTTATGTCGTCTGTTGGGCCATGGAATTGTCATCCTTTTACATCATCTGTTGGGCCATGGAATTGTCATCCTTTTACATCATCTTTCCTTATTTTTAATCCCTTCTTGCTTACCCATAACCTCGTATTAATGCATATTAATCCATTTTAATGCTTATATGCGAGATTTAGAATCGAGGTGTTTTCCATTACATTTCTTTAGTATTTCATATGAATTATGGTTAAATAGTAGAGAGGTAACATACTATGCACGTAACTTTGAAAATATGGTTTAGTTTGTGATTGTTGCATAACCAATTGTCATTGTTATTACTCTTACAACTGAAGATTCACTATCTGGGTTCTTGAGATTTCTTGCACAAGGATTTATTGAGTCAAAATATGTTTATCCTCAAAATAAATCAACAACCCAGATTGTACTTTTTGAGAAATCAAGTTTTCACGATTTGTTGCAACTTGTTGCAACTCCTGATTGTTGTTACTCTAATTTATTGCTACTCCTACATCATCATTGTTGTAACTTGTTACTTCTATAACTAAAGATCTAGGAAGTGGGTCCTTGAGATTTTTCATATGAGACATTATTAAGTCAATATAAGTTTATCCTCAAAATATATCAACAACCCAGATTGTCTGTTTTGAGAAATCAAGTTTTCACGATTTGCTGCAACTCACCACTACTCCCATGTTGCAACTCTGAATAGTGCCACAAATCTCGTGCTGCAACTTTGAATAGTGTCACAACTCGTCCAAGGAACCTTGAGTTGTCGGCACCGTGAGCCAACATCGAAAACCTTGAGCCGTCGAAATCGTGAGCCATGATGTCACATATTTTTCATATATGGATTTATGCAACAATAATATTAGTCCAAGAAAATCAAAGATATGGATAATTTTGCAATTCCAAGACAAATTATTGGTTTGAGTGGTTGACCAAGAATTTTGGAATTCTTGGGCAAAAGATCTTGGAGTTATTTATTCTTTGTTAATTATTAGCAAAATATCTTGGAATTCTTGGGCAAATTATCTTGGAGTTATTTATCATTTGCTAATTATTAGCAAAAGATTTTGGAAGTTATTTATTATTTGCTAATTGTTAGCAAAAGATCTTGAAAGTTATTTATTAATTGTTAATTGTTAGCAATGATCATGTAAATTATTCATTATTTAATAAATTATTGTAACAACTATGGATTTATTAAATTCATAAGTGGATTTATTTAGATATTTGTTATTTCTAGTTTCCATTGAATTTATGTATAAAAGAGAGCACTCTCTCCATTATTCAAGGATGACTCTTAAATTGTTTATGAAATGATTGCTAATGTAAAATAAATACCAACACTTTGTTCTATGGAAGTAGGGCCCACTCCACTAGAACAGAGTGTCGTGTAGCTTAGATGGTTGTTTGATTTCTTGTAATTTCACGTAAGATTTATTTAATTTAATTATGTAACTAGTTTCTTGGTTCAAATCGTTCATGCGAGGTTGTGTTTATGTTGGATTTCATTTATTCAATTGTTTCTAATAAACACATTTCAGATTGGGTTGCTATCTTTTATGCCATTGAATAATTGTGCTTAATGCAATGACTATATTTGTTGGTTTGAGTAATGACATGGATCATCTTGGCAAAGATTAGGCTCTGATTTCAAGGACTTAGTTAATTTATTTTCCAGCAAGTAGTTAATCAATTTCTTTCAGCACATGTGATTCATTTTCAGCAAATGTGGTGTGAATTTCAATTTTTGCAAAAGTAATTTAGATTTTCAATTTTGCAATTAGTTTACCAATACCTGCAGGTGGTTGAAAGCAAGGAGCTAAGGAGCCCACCACTTCTTGAGTGATTTACTTTCTTGTCAATATGCTTTCATTTCTACAATGTGTGTTTTTATTTCTGCAAGTGTGGATTTCTGTAGAACCTTGCCATAGATTGAGAATTGTCTATACTCCGACCACAAAAGTAATCATTGAAACTATGAATACAACACATAGAAAGAATAGTTGTCCTTGCATATACAGTGCATGACATTTCATAGGAGCCCCAAATTGATAATTAAATGCACAACCTTTCTAACTATCTTCTTGAGAAATTAGGAAGGTGATTAAAAGACCCAACATCATTTCTCTTTTCTTCTGCCATGGGAGGTCGCTTGGGGTGACAAGAATGGTTTTCCTCAAGAGAAACTAGCTCGAGACCCAACTCTCTATACCCTGACCTCGTTAGGGACATGCTTTGAGAAATGGCAAGGAGAAAACTACTTTGATACCATTGACCTGGATTATGTTGAGAAAGAAATGAGATACAAATGAAAATATAATGAAGAACACAGAAATACAGTGAAACCCAACTTATATCAATGAATAATATAGAAAAACAATGTAGAACAAAAACTGATTGAATATGGTAGCTTATCTATGAAGAGAAAGAGATGTTCACTACACTTCATTTGCAAAAAGATTTACATCACACTCCATTGCATGCTTAAAGGGCCTCCTTCACCCCAATTATATATGAGAGAGTGAGAGGAGAATAATTCCCATGATGTATGTGGAATAAATTGGTCTAAGTTTATAAAATGCCATATACATGTAACACATTAGGACTTCCCACGCAGTCACCCATCCCAATACTACTCTAGCACGAGTGTGCTTAACTGAGGAGTTCTAATGGGGTTCAGTGCATTAACACTATGTTGTAGGCATGTACATAATACCACTAGGAAATCATTACATGATGTTTGTAATTAATAAATGGGGATGACATTACATGATGTTATCACACAGATTGTAGTTTGAGCAAAGCTCAACCCAAACACCAAATGTGTGACACAATTGTGAACACCGATCACTGTCACCTCAATAGATGTCCCCCTTGTTTTAGTGAAGGACAAGTCCAACACAAGGGAGGCTTCCCGGTGATCATAGGGGGATTGTGATGGAATATGGAAAGACACTAAAGAGTACCCCTATAGGTCAAAGTTAAAGATGAGAATGAGGGTCGGGAAAGAGTCTCCGGAGCTGGTGAATGATTGCCAAGGTCATGTACCTACAAAACAATGTTAGACCTACCCAAACAAGACAAGATATGATGATAAAAAAGCCTCAAAATCAATGGGGAATTAACAAGAAACCTTGTTGTCCCAAAATTGCAGCAGTGTGGAGATATATTTTAGTAGTAATGAAGTTATAACAATGAAAAATTAAACAATCAAAATCAAATGTATGATGTTGGAAAATTAAGCTAGCAATTAGTAGACAATCTTCCAATATTTAAACCAAGTCTTTGATAGCAAGAGAGGGTTTTTATTAAGTGTTATCGGTAGAATTTTATAACGACCTTATGGATGTAGAAATTTTTTGCTACAACAACAAGTTCTAGCCACTAAAATCAACAAACAATCCACCCAAACAATAACTCTTAGACAATAGATCAATTATGACAACTTGCAAGTAAATTTTAACGGTAGAAAAGGTGAGTAAGAGAGTAAAAGAGAGTAAATTTGTTGCAACCCTAATGGATATAGCTTAATGTTTGTTATAGCAACTTAATTACTTGGAAAATTAAGATGCCCTTAGGGCATAAGATAACTTAAAGCATGTAAAATTTAATTCCAAACTTGAACAATTCAAACTCCTTGAAATCATGTTTACCAATGTACAATATTCAATCTCCAATGAAAAAGATTAGTGCCTTATATATTGGGTTATGGAGTCTCTTGTTTGTGAGCTAGGGTTTGTTACTCTTCTAGGGGCATAAGCCTTTTTACTCCTTAGAGTAAACAAACCTTAGCAAGGTCTTGCTACAGGGGTGTAATAATTTTCACTTCTTGTAGCAATCCTTTAAAACCATTTTCAATAACAATGAAGATAAATTCCTTGATGGAGGGTGTATGCCTCTATACTCCTCCACGTGTTAGACAAATTAACCTACAAATCAAGAAGAAACACACAAAATTGCAGAAATTCCTTACCTAATCTAAGAGATAGCATACAAAACCCTTACTTATCAAGATATTCTACCACAATTGCCAAGAACAAGCATGCAAGAGAAATCAATAGCCTTCCTTTCACCAATAGACAAGTAGAGCATCCAATTGCACAAGAGACAAGAGACAGTGAATTGCCCAATTAGGGCGAAAGTTTCGGCCAATAGTTATGTAATTCGCAAGTGAGTTGATTATAAAATGAAAATGAAATGGCCTCTATTTATATGAGGCCATCTAAATCAATTTGTCCACATTTAGTTGTCAACAACAAATCAAAAGAGGGTCGACCCCCTTTACTTTCCTTTACAACTTGCAAAAATAAAAAATGCATAAAGTAAAACCCTCAAAAGGGTGACCTCGTGCCCTAGAAGGGTGACATTGAGCCTCGAGATGCAAATCGTTGGGCCTCCAAAGGCCATGTGTCAATCTCTCATGAGCTAGAGTGTCATCATCATGCATCTTCTTCCTTCAAACCACATCACATCATGTCTGGAACCATCCAACCCACCAAAAGCCTAGCCTCCACATGAAATCAAGGCTTTGAAGGTGACGTCCTAGGCATCCAAAGGCCATCGTCCAAGTGTAGAAGGCTACGATGTCATCCTTTAGTGTTGTCAAGGTGCCTTGAAAGACAACATTCATCACCTCATGTGCACAAGAGCTCTAAGGTCCTCTGCCCATCCTTGGGGTTTTCAACCCCCCACGAAGGTCAAAATGGCATAATTCCTACATGGAATGGGTCTTCACCTGGAAAGGTCCTGCAAAGACAAACAAGTACGCCCTCCAAGGGTTTGTAAGCCACATGTATCATGCAAAGTAAGCCATATTTAATAAAACAACCACCCAAACATGTGCATTAAATCCCCCCTTTTCAAACTAAACAAATGCTCAAAGACCTTATCAAATTTTCCAAATTTAAGTATGGGGGGGTTTTCATGGTGCCCTATTGGGTAAATCAACCCCCAAGTCAAGGATCGTTTCCCAAGAAAACCCTCTTTAAGTCAGGTAATGAGGATGAGGTGGATGGGGGTACGATTTTTGGGCATGGGGTTCTTGACACATCAAGGGTTCATATTATCTCACTTATGGGTGCCTTTGTGGAGGGTGTGTTGCATTCCTTGTTTGCAATGCAACCTTTTTCCAAGCCCTTTATGTGCCATTAATTTATTATGGTCCAAAGCATTAAGTGCTATGTGTAATGGAAAGTAAGGAGCATCACAATGCCACTTGGAGCTAGGAACACATTGAGTGCCATGTGCAAGGAAAGTAAAATACACCACAAATGCATTCCCTTAGCAAGCAAGACATTTATTAATTATGTGTTGTCTTTTTTTTAAAGGTCCTTCAATTTTTTATGGAGAAGCGTTTCATTGCTCCCAGGACCTTAGGGTGAGCATCTAGAGGGATAATTTATGGCTTTTAACTTTTGCTAGCTAGAACACCTCTAGGCCTTTAGCCCCTTCTTCCCATGAAATGAGGTACAAGCCCTTCTTGGGGTCAATAAGCCTAAAAACCAAAAAGATGAGGAAACGAAAGGGAAGAGGTGTCGAAAGTGATAAGTATGTGCGGGAATGGTACGATGACCCTTCAAGGAGACCCCCTAGTAACAACCCTTTTCCTGAGGGTGACCCACTTACTAGGAAACCATGTCAACCACCAAGGTGAAATGAGGCAAAATGTATAATTTCCAAACAAACATTTTCATAATCACGAAATGACTCTTTACAACATGCTCAAATGCTTCAATTATTAAAATGACACTTACCATGAGACCAAACTTGTTATCTCATGAAGCAAGACATGTTGTCCTTTGTGGGCCAAGATTGGTGTGGTGGACGTTGTTGTTGTAGATCAATGGTGATGTGTGGTGAGAGGAATGGCTATGTCTGGTCATTTGGCTCTCGACACTCCATGTCTTCGACCTGCGGGCCTCGAGACATAATCTCCTTAGTTACCCCTAGCCTGGGGGGGTAACATCTGGCTCCTACGTGGGGACATGTGCTCGTCGTAGAGTACATGAGAGCCACAACATTTCCTGGTAAGACATGTGCCTACACATACTCAAGCAAAAATATTAGAGCATCGAGGGGTGGCTTGCTCACCCTTTATTCATATAATCAAAACTTTAAAATCCAAAACTAACAACTATTCCTAAAAAAGAAAATTTTGCGTTTTTTCAAAAAATTCTAACTAACATGTAATATGATTCAAGCAAATGCACCATAACAACTCTGCATAGATGCAAATAAAGCAATATGTAAAGAAAAGCATGAAACAAATGCAGCTACATTAGGATGATCACATAAAATGCAAATGCAAGAAAGCAAAATGACGTACCTACTTACCTGGGGAATGAGGCCCATGGAGATCAGGTCCCATAAGGGAAACATGGCTTGAGAAGAGACCCATTGACTGGCAATGGGATCCTTCTCCCCTCGATAATGGCTAAATAGAAAGAATCAACCCCAGATTTCCCTTTGATCTGGTAAGGTCCCAGCCACAAATTGTCAAACTTTTGATGCATTCTTGGTTTCTCTCTTCTCTTGTCCCACATCAGGACAAAATCTCCTTCTTTGAAAATACTTTGCCTCACTTTGCGATCAAAGGTTCCTTTAACTTTATGTTGATTTTTTTCCATTTGATCGAAAGTCGTTCTTCTGGACTCATCCAATTCTATGAGTTGATCAATCCTTCCTTGTAATGCTTCTTTATCAATAGCGAAATGTTGAGCTATCTGCAAAGCTCGAATATGGAGATTTATAGGTAACCTTGCCTCCATCCCATAAACTAGTTCAAAAGGGGTTTTCCTGGTGGAAGTCTTAGTTGTTGTGCG
>JZKD02S0137532.1:251168-272638 GCA_000966675.3 Picea glauca
AGTAGAAAAGAGAATGAGAAAGAAAAGAAAGGTTAGATAAATCTTGGAAACTTTGAAATGATTAAAAGAGTTTGACTTTCCACTCTAAAGCCACTCTTCTAATCCAATAGTGATTCCCAAAGCTTGCCTTTGCTACACAAGAAGAATAGATGTGAGAGCATCCAAAGAAGCTTGCACAATACTTTCCAAACTAACTAAGAAACTACCACAAAATCAATAGCAATACTACTACCAATAGCACCAAATACAAAATACTTTGCTTGAGTCTCTAAATACAAGCTAGTGAAAGCAAAATGCAAAACAATGGAAATATATCACCTCACAAGAATAAGATGGATACACCAAGAAGACTCCCAATGCACACCATAGATTCTCCAAAGCTTCCTTTTTTATCCACCAAAATATCATCACAAATACTTGTAGCAAGATTCATACATGAGAGAGCATGAGAAAGAGAGGAAGAGAGGAAGAATTTTTGCATAATAGACTTGCTATGAGAGGAGATGATAAAATGAGGAGGAGAGGCCTCAATTTATAGGAAAGGAGGAGGAGGGAGCCCACTTGGATGGGCTCCAAGTGTCACCCATCTGAAGGGGGAAGGTCTCATCAAAGAGAGCAAGTGGGAGGATGAGGGGTGAGTTGGGAAGGGGGAAACCCCTTTTCCTATTATCTAAAAGTCAAGTGGGGTCAAGTGGGGAACTTTCCTAAAGTATTGGGGGTCCCCATGGCTTATTTTAATTTTTATGAGATATTGGGCAAAGAGGGGGGCCTCTTCTAAGAGGAAGATGAATGTGGGTTGTGGATTAGGCTAAGGGGTTTTTTCTAAGTTGGAAAATGTTTTCTCAACTTAGGAAAGGCTATTGGGACACTTTTCCCACACTCTCTCATGACTTTCATGACTTTTACAAAATTCGACAATTTTAATTAAGCCAATTACATGCTGATTTTGACTGACTTTGACTCCTCATGGACAAAGACCGAGCAAAACTTGTCCAAATGAGCTAAGACTTGGTCCAAGGGTGTAGGGGTGTATGAACCATTTGATTTGAGTACTCATACCCCTATACAAAATACCCAATGACCATTTTCTTACATTTTGCATCGAAAATAATTAAAAATCCCCAATTTGCGGGAATTTTAATTATTAAAAAATTCCTATCAAAACTTAATGGAATTCCGCGAGACTCTAGGACATGTCTAAAATGGTCATTTACAACATTCCTAGACCTTAGTTACATAGGTCTCGTCCCTTAGAACGCCTTTCACTACTTTGGAGAAATTATTGCAGGAGTGAAAAACTCAAGGGAAATTAATAAGGCTGAAAAGCCCAATTAATAACTTGGGGATAAAAAACACTCAGTGAAAGGAACTCTCCTAATGACGAAGTCCTAATGCAACTGACTTAAACTATGATCCATGTAGACCTATTACATTATTATCCCACGCAGGGGAGTGAAAATTCCAATTACAACAAAATGCTGAAGGTCAAAACTGCTTTGTAGAACCAACGAGTCTTCAACTTGGTAGCACCATTAGGTGCATATCTTCATGTTACATGGAGTTGGCCCCCTAGTTGAATAGGTGGTCAACAAACTCTCCTTTGTTCTCTCTTCCAAGCTCTCCTTTGTTCTCTCCTCCAAGCTCTCACAAATTTGCTTTAAACTTGCAAGAAGACCAGGCTGCCCACTCTAAGCTCAAGCACACAAAGATGAAAGAATGAGAAAAAAAAGTGGGGGAGGAGCTCCTTTATTCCCCTCCTTACTTTCCCCTGAACCCTAAACCTCCCGTATGTTACACCTCCAAGTAAAAATTAGAAAAAAAATATTTTTTTACTCATGCGTGGGATCATCCTAGCGGCCTTAGGGAGCATCCAGGGAGCCCGCGAGGAGTGTGTAGGGAGCATGCAAGGACCGCCTTGGGAGTGCGTTCCCTGCTCTCGGAGTGTCCTAGGGAGCGCCATGCTCCCCATAGGAGTAGGGAGCATCCCAAGGAACTCCATAGCACACTCCCGAATTTTGGGAGTGCGCTCCTTGGATGCTCCCGCTCGGGGTAGGGAGGATCCCAAAGAGCACCAAAGTGCACTCCCGAATTTTGTGAGCACACTCCCAAGGGCACTTTTGGATGCTCCTGCTTAGAGAGCGATTTCGGTGGGGGAGCGGACCTTGGGAGGGCACTCTTGGTAACATTGGTTACCCATGATATTTGCATGAGGGTAACTCTTGTGATTTTCATCACAATATACGATTTGCAGCATGGTACCCATGGAGTTTATAATGGTTTGGGGATGCACACCTTTCTTTGCTTGGAGATGATGCTTTTCTTGGTTGAGTTGGTGTTTTGGGTTGGAAGTGACTCATTTCTCTTGGTAATGGATTGTCATGGTGATCGTCTGGGTCATCCCAAGGCGGGGTGTGGCATGTAGGAACTGTGATTTGTGGTTGAAGTTCTCCTTGATGAAGAGGGCTAGGCATCTTTAGTCTTGGTATCAAAAGGAAGTAGAGAGGGAGCCCCCAGAGTCCCTATAGAGGCTGTGATAGTGTCCTCTGATCTCATAGTATAGGGTACATCTAAAAATGAGGTGCATCTATGTCTTTGGCTCCCATAGGTGAGACATCTGATAGATCCTATTAGACCGTGGTATATGGTGGTCTGTCTCAATCCAGAGTCGATGAGAACCAACCCGGAGTTGTCCCAAAGGGATCTTGAGCGAGTGCATCCAATGCCTGTGTGTATATGGGGGACGGATGATGATGCCATCCCACAACTCCAAAAAGTGCTCTAGATAGAAGGACATCTTTGAGCCCAGGCTCATCGGAGGTGAGGTCCAAGTGCCCTGAATGTACAGTCTGTAGATATCCTCTCTGATAACCTGATTTAGTACTTGTCTAGTCGACAAGAGATGGTGTGGCAATCTAGGGAGAAACTGAATGGGGGAAGGTGCTCTGGGGAGATGGTCATCGAATGGAGAAGCCAAGCCGCCTATGAGAACCAACCTCGTGCACGACCTGAAGGGGGATTTGAAGCGAGAGCCTCCGAGGAGAAAAGTGTGAGGTAGGGGTATCGCTCCCTCCCAATGGTTGAGTCTCCGAAAGCCCCGACTCTATGAAGGGAAGAGACTATATATATGTCATATATGCAAGGCATATTAATCATAAAAAAATCCCTCATCATAATGATCAACGATCCACTATACTGCGGAATGGAGGGGATGACCCCACCCAATGAATAAACAATGAAGGTGGCTCCATGCAATTCGTGGTATAGAAATGTGAAATGATTCCTAGCATATGCCCACTCCAAACATGTGACATCACCTCCAATAAATAATGCTATCGATCAACCAATGAAATGGATGACTCACCATACGTTTGGAGGACTTGTTGACCACCTATTCAACTAGGGGGTCAACTCCATGTACCATGAAGATATGCATCATCAGATGCTACCAAGTCAGAGACTTCCTGGTTCTACAAGGCATTTTTGGCCTTCAACATGTATTTTTGTAATTGGAATTTCCGCTCCCCTGCGTGGGATAATAATGTAATAGGTCTGCATGGATCATAGTTAGGTCAGTTACCTTAGGAATTCATCATTAGAGGAGTTCCTTTCACTGAGTGTTTTTTTTCCTCAGGTTATTAATTTGGCCTAACCAACCTTATTAATTTCCCTTGAGTTTTTCACTCCCACAAATAATTCCTCCAAAGTGGTGAAAGGCGTTCTAATATTCTCTCCCTTTGGTAGCTAGTGTTTAGGAATGATGTAAATGACCATGTAAGACTTCTCTCAAAGTTTCGCGGAATTCCGTCGAGTCTAGATAGGTTTTTTTTAATTAATTAAAATTGCCTAAGGTTGGGTAATTTAATTAATTAATTTTAATTATTTTTTGATAAAAGATTGTAAAAATTAGGTCCTTGGGCTTTTGCTAGGGGTATTTGTGCTCAAAAGAAATGGAATGAGAGCCCTTACACCCTTGGACCAAATTTCATCTCAGTCGGACAACTTTTGTTAGGCATTTGTCCATAGGGAGTCTTAGTCAGTCAAAACAACAATTTTAATTGCTAAGCTTGACATGGTAAAAATGTCGTTTTTGTAATTTTTGGGCAAATTGAAGAAAGTAAAGGTGAAAGATGATGAGATAACCCTTTCCTAACCTACCCAACCCCTTTCCTAATCTTCACTCACCCCCTAGACACATAACCCACTCAAATCCTCATGCCCCTAGGGGGATTTGCACCCCCTTCCCATGGGAAAACTTTACAACTTGATTCTAATTAAGTTGTGGGCCCCTCTCTCCACACGTGCACCCTCCTTAGCCTCCCACGTCACCCCTTGAGTGTGTCCCACCCCCTCCAACTCACCTCCACCTCATCAATCCTCACCCAAACCCTAAAGTTGCTCCCCCCTCCTTGAGATCACCACTTTGACTTATGATTTGACACTTGGCATTGATCCAAGAGGAGTCACTTTGCCTTTCAAAGTATAAATAGAGGCCCTCCCTCACTCATTTCTTCACCATCTCTTGAGCTACTGTTATGCTACCATTTTCTTGCCTCATCCCTCTCTCATCTTTCATCTTGCTTTCATTCCATCTTGCTCTATTTTGGAGAGGAGCTTGGAGCAATTAGTTGCTGCAAACTCCTCATTTGATAATAAGAAAGGCTTTGGAGGATTTTGGAGTGCAAAGATTTTGTCTTGGTGCTTCCATGCATTTGAGGTGACCTTGTTCCTTTGTGTATTTTGTGGAATATTGAGTAGAGTTCATAAGTAAATTAGTTTGCTTCGATAGGTTTAGCAATAGTGTAGTTGTTGACCTAAATGTGTTGGATAGCTAATGATATAAACTAGTTTATGTTATTTGTTTATGCAACTCATATCTACTCTTATCTCACATTGGGCTTCAATAGTTGCAGGTTGTTTCAAGGGCTTTGTTGGGATAGCTTCAAGCTAGAAGTTACCCTCATAGATCACTTAAACTTCTTAGTCTTTTCCCTTTCATTTTCTGTCATATTCATATTCAGATTTTGGTTGCTAATACTCTTAGATAGGTCATTTATTTATCTAAATTTTCTGAAATTTGTATGCAGAAAATTTCTGTTGAAAAACAATTTTTTTCTTAACTTTTTTGGGTGTGTTGCAGCATTTCCAGCAAGCAATAGCTTGCTAGTTTTTGCAGGTTCTCGCCAGGTTAAGGGTATATGCTGCCCATTTTCAGTCACAACACACACCAAGGACCCTCCTTTTGAGTGGGTAACAAAACCCAATCATTTTTCTCTCTCTTCTAAGCATTGTAAGCAAGCCCAAAGGGGGTCCCCAAGTGGCTTGCCTTTTTGTCTTAATTTTCTGTTTTTGTAAAGCTTATTAGTACCTACATCTTGGGTGAGAGTCTGGCAAAGCCACCCCCCAAAATCGTAAGGCTAGGTGTACATTTAATTTTCTGCATTTTTTATTCATTGCCCCACTTGTCATTGGGACAAGGTTGTGTGGCTAGGAGTGCTTTAGTTTAGTTATTTATTTTCCAACCTCCTTTGGTGCAAAATAGGAAGGCTTGCCTCCACCTTGTGCCATTGTGAGTGGTTTGTATTTCTGTTTTTCATTTCAAATTTTACATTCTTTATTTGCCTACACCTTGGATGTGAAGTTGGCATAGCCAACACCCAATATAGTATGGCTAGCTTAGTTGTTTATTTTCTATGTTGTGCTTAATGGATTAAAATCGTCTAGAAGTAGATCTCACACAACTAAGTGCTAGCTTAAGCCCATGGAGACATAGGTTTAAATCTCATGTTTTAAGTCTCTTTTATTTGCAAGTTTTATTTTCCAAGCCTTTATCTTATTGCAAATGTTCATGGGCAAATGGTGATGGTTTAAGGCAACTCAATCTCTTTTTTTCATTGCAAGCTATTGTGGGTTTCCCTTCATGCTTTTCAAGTAACATTTTGTGGGTAAACATTTATTTTCTTGCAAGTCTAACATTTCGGTTTTGGCATTATTTCACACTTTTTGGGCAAACAAATCTCTTTTTTACACACCTACACACTAAAATTAACTTAGTCCATAGGCATAATAATCAACTAGACTTAATAGGGCACCTCTACTGACCCAACTTTTCCATTTAAACAAGAACTAGAGGAAGCAACAGAAGGTGATAGGTCGGGGACGGTCTCGTGGCGCTCAACGTCCTTTCCGGGAGTACTCTTTTCCCTTGGGCTGCCCTGTGGAGCTAGGGTAGGCCTTGTTGCCATACTTCTTGAGCACACAATAGTTACTTGGTACAAGCGGGGGGAGTATTGGGTTGACACTTAGCTAGGATTCACCCTTAACTAAAAAACTTAATCAATCTTTTAATCCACTTCAACTTTGGGCATCTATTTGATATATCTAGATTCTATTGTGGTCTACCTTTACACTTGCAAACACTTCATCTTACATTTACATTTCATGCAAGCTTATCTTTATGTTGTGGATTAATATAAATTGTGCTTTTGGACATTTTCTCTTCAAGCTTTCCTTTTTCAGTTAATTGGTGTTCACATTGTTGGTGTGGTCCCTCAAGAAGGTGCGCATCCTTTGGAGGCACTATCTTGTTGGATCTTGAGTGATCTTGTTTTCCATTGAAAGCAGTCCAATAGAGTAGTGCATCCCTTTGGGAGACACTCTATTGTTGAGCATGCTAAGCTTGTTGTGTTGATGAATGTATCCATTTGAGCATCTTTAAATTCCTGCACATACAAGCAAATTTCTGTTAGTATCTTTGTAGCTTTTGTTTAGTATAACTTTGTTGTAACCTATAGATATTCTTTATTGTAATTTTGTATCTAGTTTGTATCTAATCCAATTGTAATCTTGGTAATCTGTTGTAATTCTTGTGTAATCTAAATCCCTCAAACTATAGTTGATCCCTTTGCCCAATCTTAGGCACTAGTCTTAGTTGTCTTAGGAAGAGGTTTGATTGTCATCTTATATTGTTGCACATTGCATTGTTGCCTTTGCATCATAGGCTAGATTCCCCCCCCAACCTTAAACTAATTAAAATCAACTCCTAGAACTTAAAGTTTAATCTCATCTAGAAACTAGGGTCTACCCCCCTTGGCTTCCCTAGGAGTGAGCCTAGACGAAAGAGGTTCAAGTCAAAGTGACAGTGTGGGCTTTGAACCTAGGTATTGTGCCTCCAAGGACACACTAAGTGAGCATGACTTAGCTCACGTTTGCAAGGTGTGTATAAGGACAGCAACGAGACCCATGGACTTGTATTGACTAGTTGATGTAGTAAAGGAGGCCTCAAGTTACAAGGCAACTTTATGGATGATGTGTGCCATACAACACCTATAATTCATGAGCAATTGATCCAAGGTAAGATCGAATTAGCAAAATGGCTCCATATGACGACACCCCCTCTAATGATCAATCCAAAGGTTGACTCATACAAGGCGACTATGGCTTCATGATAACCCACAATTTAAAAACAATACAAGGTGGCTATGGCTTCATGATAACCCACAACTTAAAAACAATACAAGGCAGTTCCATTTACATGATGGTACTTACATGGAATGCTCAAAGGGTAGGTTCATGGCCCAGGAAATGTATTAAAATACAATATGTGTGAACATATAACATCATCTCCCAAGTTTGTGGGTTTAAGAATGCAAGGGTTAATTCGTGGAATGAGATGTGGAGGCGGCTTAATGAATAAGATTGTATTTATCCTTTTTCCATGGTAAATGTGACCCACAACTATGACCCATGACTTCTATTAAGTAATGCTTTAACACCTTCATAACATTTGAAGTCCACTTATCAAGAATAACGTGTGAGTTGCCCCATCACAATGTATGAAAATAATAATATATGTGCCCAATATGCCATCACATGGGTTAAACAAAGTCTCATATGTCTTCAAATGAGTGAATAAGGTGAGTGCTCAAGAATTTGGGACATGGCATGGCAGGAGAGGTTCTCGATGCATGAATAATAGCCCCCAAACTGCCTAGGGCATTGTGAACTGCCTCGAGAACTATGAAGATGCCCCAAGAACTGTCTCTGCATGAGAATATGTAGAGTGATCTCTCAAGAGTCCATGGCCAAAGTGTGACAAATACATAAGGGGATCCATGCTTAGGCATAAGATAAGTGTGCTCTATAGGTATGACAACCTTTACAACATGAGCACCACTTTTACATAAGGGTAAAGTGGAAAAAACCCAGGGGCTCCCTAAGTCATGTGTCCTAGTAGATCCACCCCAAAACCTCTGCGTACCTACCCTAGCCATAAATGACCTCTAAGGGATAGTTAGCCAAGCCATAAGAGTAGGGACTATCTTGAAATGGGGACTAAGAGGACGAGCATTGACTAACCACAAAGGGTCTAGAGAAACCACCTAGATGAAAAAACACACTTTACATAGATCATCTAAGCATGGTCTAATACAATACATGAAGTACAAATGATCACACTTTTGGCCGATCTTGATACAATAGTACAAAGCATAGTGGTGGCACATTTGATCATGGTACTCCGAGCTTTGACATCATGAAGATAAACACAAGATTTGCTCATATGATGGATCACATCTGGCGAAAAAATATGAGGTACATTGAAGTGAAATTGAGGTGTAACAGTCCCTATGGTAGCCAACTGATCTCTCAACTCTGTGACCCTAGCTAGATATCTCACCATTGTATCTGTGTTACTCATGCGGATGGTTGAAAGTTTGTTTGCCAAGAGAATCTGTCTAGAGACCTTGGAATTCTGATATAACCCAACCAAAGTGAATCGGATTATTTTCAGAGCGAAATGAAAGCAGAGATATTACAATGAAATACTCGTAAAAATTTCCAGAAACAGAGATATACAACAATACATGATTTCTATTAATGAAAGAAATGTACAGAGACTGTAAAAATACAGAGTGCCAAACTCGCTAGAATGGTGGCATCTTTATCTATGAGAAGAGATGTGATGGCTACGCTCATTCGCAAGAAGGTGATTACAATGAGGCTCTGAAGGCCTTTTTATGATAAAAATGAATGCCAAAACCTTAGACATCCAAAAACCTAATCCTAGGAGATGAAGCGCCAAAGGTCACGTGGGCCTCATTGGGGTAAGTTAGTACATTAACTTCCCGGGGTTGTAACTTTTGCATACGATCTCCGTTTTAGGCGTGTGATAGCTCGTTGGAAAGTTATTTTCGAGAACTATGCATTATGCCATCAAACTTTGACTATGGCAAGCCAAGAAAACACTGTTCAGGGCCCCAAACCGGCCCTGGAAGTACAAAAAGATGTATTGACATGAAAACTTTCAAAATAAGCCAGTTGGAATAGGTGGGCAGCCACCAATATCCACTTGGATGCTGTGTAGGGCTTCAGGACAGCCCCGAAATTGAAAAACCCACAATTACAAAGAAATGTCCCCATTACAGAGAAATGTGCTGAACTGAAAACTGTCAAAATGAGCCAGTTAGAATTTGGAACGGGTGGGTGGCCACCAATATCCACCTAGATCACAAAGCCTCATACAACAAATTATTGGTTGTCTTTTTTGCAATGTGAGGGATCAAGTGATCCTTCACCAAATCAAGAGTGATTCTCTTTGTCTTGGTATCCTTAACATGAGTGACCAACTATGTCAAATTGGTAGGTGCAACAATCTCTTCTCAACGTGCTCCCAAATTTTAGCCTCCTCCAAAATCATTTGCATCTTGCACTTCCAAGGTATAAAATTGGAAGCATCATCCAACTTGTCACACTCTTAAAGATCAGGAGTAATCATCCTTGCAAATCTGAAGCACACCTCAAAGGAAGATAAGTAACAAATACATTAGAGCAACCCTTTTAGGGATTCAGTGCTTCTCCCAAGTGCACTAGTGTTTTTTAGTCAACAACCTGTACTAGGTCAAGCACTTCAGGTTTCTTTGCAATGTGAGGGATCAAGTGATTCTTCATCAAATCAAGAATGATTTTCTTTTCCTTGGACTCCTTAACATGAGTGGTAAACTGTGTTGGATCGATAGGTGCAATGATCTCTTCTCAACATTCTCCCAAATTTCATCCTCCTCCAAAAGCATTTGCAACTTGTACTTCCAAGGTATAAAATCGAAAGCACCATCCAACCTGTCAAACACTCTAAGATCGAGAGAAATCATCCTTGCAAATTTGAAGCACACCTCAAAGAAAGATTAACAACAAATAAAGTAGAACAACCCTTCTATGGTTCCAACGCTTCTCCCAAGCACACCAGGGTTCCACAATCAACAACTTGTACTATGTCAAGCACCTTTCCTAGGTACAAAACACCTAAAATATCCAATTCCCACTTCACCAAGAGAGCAATATCAGTCAAATCAACTCTAAATCCATGTGGAAATTTCTAGAATCTAACTTTCATTGCAAATTCATAAATTTCATCTCATTATTGATGTTTCTCAGATCTATTTCCCGTGAAATTTCAGCCTTACGACTGAATCTGAAATGCAAATTGCAGCAGCATATACTTCACTTCTTTTCAACCAAATACACAAGGCAGCCCAAGATAGTATACAAATCAAGTGTCATTCAATACCACAAAGTTTCATCCCTTAGGGCACACTTGCTAATTTTCTAATTCCAACCTAGATAAATTATTTCCAAGTGAATTTACTTACTGAAAATTAAATTGCAGCTCACTTAATAATTTACACTGCTGAAATAATGAACTAAAACAAATAGTCGAAGCAAAATGGAAACCA
Organism: Picea glauca; assembly: GCA_000966675.3. NCBI lineage: Eukaryota > Viridiplantae > Streptophyta > Pinopsida > Pinales > Pinaceae > Picea > Picea glauca. The sequence continues at coordinate 261,896 of JZKD02S0137532.1, forward strand.
ATCTCACAATGACACATGCACAACAAGTTTCTGCCCTTCAAATCTACTTTTCATTAAATAATATCCAAGCATACATGGGCTCCCTTACCGGGAAAATGGCTCACAAAGGAAAAAATAAAATTACTAGAGAACCTGGAAAATCTGTCCCTCGGAAAATCCTCAACAAATCTGCCCTAGAAAACCTTACCAATCTGCTGACCCTGGGCGACCTGCTATACCATTACCCGTACAGTCTATATGGCCTGCTATACGACCCATGACCTGCTGTATGGCCCGCGGCCTGCTGTACGGCCCACACCCTACTATACGGCCCTCGACCTGCTATATGGTGGGATGTATGGCCACCGTACGACTGTACGACTCTCCTATGACTGTTGTATGACCTGCAGAAAATCAAGGGACCTTCGCGTTGCTGGTACAACCCCTCCAAGGTCTCCTAGCTAGCTGTCCTTTCCTCCCTTGTGCGAAATCTGTAGAATGAAAGTCCTTCTCCACTCAAATGAATCACTGACTCCTTGCAAATGTGTGAATCCTCCTCTCACCTTGGCTGCCTTTTATAATCTTGAGTTGAGCCAAAACCCTAACCTCCAAAGTGATCAATGGTTGAGATTAAATCTCACCTCACTTGAGATCAATAGTTGAGATTAAATCTCACCTCACTTGAGATCAATGGCTAAGATTCATTTAATTAATTAAATTCAGTAATGCCAAATGGCAAAAACTTAGGCATTTCATTTAATTAACCTCCATTAATTTTAAAATGACATTCACTTTAATAATTAAAATGATTAAAGTGAATTTCCAAAGTTTTGAGAGGTATTAATGATGATCTCCACCTGTTAGACACAAACAAATGTGGAGATACTTGTCCGAGCTACAAATTTCAACACTGCCTCTTAGCGAAAAAGGTATTCTCCACCAGTCCAAGTTTGTCTCTGAAGAAAACAAACTTACTCTTCACTAAAGGTTTGGTGAGAATGTCTGCAACCTGCTCATCTGTGGAGATATATTGGAGCTTGACTACTCCCTTTTGGATCCTATCTCGGTTGAAGTGATATCTGATTTCAATATGCTTGGACCTGTCAGGGAATAGTGGGTTCTATGAGAGTTTGATGCAACTCTAATTATCACAGTATATCACCGTAGGCTCCAACTCTTGATCAAATAACCTTGTAACAAAAGTCTATGACAATGAGTATGGATTCACAACTATCCTTACTCACTTCCATATACTCTGCCTCTAATGAACTGAGTGCTACAAAACTCTGCTTCCTGCTGAACCATGAAATCACTGTTGATTCTAAGCTGAAGCAACACCCTGAGGTGGTCTTCTGATCTACTGTACTCCCTGCCCAATCTGAGTCTGTATATCACTGCAACCTCACTCCATCACCTCCAAGAAACCTCAAACCATACTCCACGGTAGCTCACAAGTACTTGAGCGCATGCTTCTCTGTTATCCAATGCACCTGCCTTGGCTCCACCATGAACTGAATCAAGGTGTTAACAACAAAACATATATCTAGCCTGGTGTTGACCAAATACATCAAAGAACCAATTAGTTTCCTGTACAACCTGGGGTCCACCAAATCTGAATCTAAAGTGACAACCTTCTTCAGATTGGTGACCATAGGTGTAGCCATTGGTCTACAGTCTTCCATCCCGAATCTCCTTAGGATCTCCACTGTGTACTTCCTTGACCAAGGAAGATCTCACCCGATCTCTGCCAAACCTCTAACCCCAAGAAGTAATGCATCGAGCCAATGTCCTTCATCTCGAACTCAATAACCAAATCTACTTTGCACCCTGCTATAAGCTCCTTTGCACTTGTGAGAAACAAATATCTACATACAACACCAAGATACACGGATCCGCCTCGACAAGTATGAAGTACAAGTTGGGGTCCGCCTCACTCTTCGTGAAGCCCATACTTTGCAAGTATCTGTCAATACTAGAATATCACGCCCTAGGTGCCTTTTGGAGTCTGTACAAGGATTTCTTAAGCTTGCACACATGAGACTCCCTCTCATGTACCTCAAAGCCCTGAAGTTGCTCTATATATACTTCCTTATCAATGATCCTGTTGAGGAATGCTGTCTTCATGTCCATCTGGTGTATCCTCCATCCCATGACTGAGGCAATATATATCACAACATGAATAGAAGTATATCTGGTGATTGGAGCAAACGTCTCCTCATAGTCTACTCCCTCTCTTTGAGAGAACCCTATCACCACAAACTTGGCCTTGAACTTCTCGATGCTACCATCTGTAGCATGCTTGATCTTGAATATCCACTTGGAACTCACCACATACTTTTCCTTCGGTTTCGACACTATATCCCACACATCATTCTTCATGATGGAGGTGTACTCCTCCATCACAACATCTTGCCAAACCTGCTGATCTGCCGCTTCCTCAAAACGGGAAGGCTTAGCATCAATGATGCTACTCATAAGCGCCATGTAGTTGGGAAACTTCCTCGGAGGCCTTCTTTCACTGAATGTGCTCCTGGGAGCCTCAACATGCTCTTGAGCATCCTTCAAGGTCTGCTCAATTCATCTGGGTCTCCTGACAGAGCTGGAAGGGGCTAATTCCTCCTCCCCACTTGAAGGACGACTCTCTGAACTGGAAGTTTGTGAACTTTGTTCACCTGTAATAAATATAAAATAAACTCCAAGTGTACTTACTAATAAAAGTTCATCGATTAACAATGTAACATCAGTACATGAAGAAAACAAAAACCCAAAAATAAATCAAGAAAAATCTACAAGCATAGATGATTTTACGAGCTAAATTTTGCAAATGGGCTAATTTTCCATGGTTTTTCCCCAAAAAAGATTCGCCAATTTCCATTTTTTCTAAAAACGATTTGCCCAAATTCCATAGAATAAATTATTTTACCTTAAAAATCGCCAAAATGTTATAGAAACTATTTAAATTCCTTAAAATTTGAATATTTTAACAAAACTATTGCCAAACGTTTTACATTTTGGATACTAAGGACTAGTAAGATGTAGCCCATGTTTCTACATTTTAATATAAATTTTCATCCTTAAAATTATCCTTGGCTACAAGTACAATAAAGGAAAGTCATGCAACAAAGACACCTTATCGTCATCCAAACTATAAAGGTCATCGTATTATGCATCAAGACATCCAAAGGAAAAATCAACATGAGAAGATAAGTAAAGATCCTGTTATATTGAAAAAAAGTTCAAGTGTGGAATCTAATCATTTCCAAAATCACAGAAGTTGTTGCCACACTGTTTTGCAAAAAAATTGAATTAGGGTGGTCTGACCCTTTCACAACTCGACAGTTCTACTCAACTCTTCGTCACTCATATCGTCGCATATTGTCAATCTTGACAACTTCAAGAACCAAGAATCATGCGAAGACATAGCGAGTCAGAACAAAGACATAAGCCTTACCATCAGTATGGTTTGAGGACAAAGCATTTTTAAGGGGAAGGCAATGTAATAGATATCAAATATATAAAATATTAAAATAAATAAATAACTAATAATTAATAATTAATAATGAAGAGACATGACATCCTAATGAAAGGACGCATCTCTTCATGGAAGGGCACCCCTGTGTGGGTATATATACAACCCTCATTGTCAATTGTAAACATATCACATCTCATTCATATTCTTATTCAATATATATTTTATTATCCTAAATGGATTTCTTCATATTCCAAGTATTTTGGGTATTCCTTGTATGAACTAGATTGGTTCACCACATCACCCTTTGGAGCCTCCTGCTTCTCGTCCTCTGCCACTGTTAGTAAATCACGAGACTTCCTAAATGCCAAGTGCTCTTCGAACTTAACATCTCGGCTCACCACTTTCTTTCGCTGCACTGGAATGAAGATCTTGTAAGCCTTTGAGGTCTTGCTGTACCTCACAAAAATACCCTTCTCACTTGAAGGTGCAAATTTCGTCCTCTTCTCCATAGGCACATGGATGTAAATTGGACAACCAAAGATCCTGAGATGCCCGATCTCTGGCTTCACTCCTGTGAATGCCTCCTCAAGAGTTTTGTCCCCCAATATCCTATGAAGACTCCTATTCTGCAAATACACTGCCATGTTACATGCCTATGCCCGAATTATAGCCTTCGTAGAACTGATGATGGACCGATTCTTTTTCTTCGCAACCACATTCTGCTGAGGGTTGTATGAGATTGTCAGCTCCCTCTTAATTCTTGCCTCCTTGCAGAAATCCTTGAATTCATTGGAGGTATACTTGCCCCCATTGTCCAACCTCAAGACCTTGATCTTCTTACCTGTCTGGTTCTCCACCTAGGACTTCAACTCCCGGAACCGACTGAAAACCTCATCTTTGATCTTCATAAGGAAGATCCAGGTTTTCCTAGAGAAATCATCAATGAATGTCACATAGTATGACAATCCCTGCACTGATGCTATTGACATCGGTCCACACACATCTGAATGAATAAGATCCAAGATCCCCTTGGACTTACTCTTGCTGCTTGGAAAAGTAGCCTTGACATTCTTGCCAAGTGTAGACCCTTTGCATACGCCTTGCTACTCAACACTGAACTCTGGGAGATCAGTGACAATCTCCCTTAGAATCGACAACGCCATGTAATGCATATGTCCCATCCTCCTGTGCCATAGCTTGCATAGGTTGTCATTGTTATTTACCAAAGCCTGAACAGGCTTCCCCTGTAGCCTGTATAAGTTGCCCTCTCTAACCTCAATTCTCATTGTCGTGTCAGGGTTAGCTCCCTCTGGATGTATGAGTACTTGCCCTTTTTGAAAGACAATGGAAAAACCCTTGTCCTCCATAATTGAGATTGAGAGCAAGTTCTTCTTCAGTCCCGGTACATAAAGCACATCTTAGGCATCAAACGAATTTCCTACCTCAAGCTGGAACAAGACTATTCCCTCTCCCTTCACTGCATACTTGGCATCATCACCATGCTCCACATGGATCCTCGAGTCTGTCTCCGTCAGATTGCTAAATAACTCCAGTGCTTCTGTCATGTGACGAGATGCACCACTATCCAAGTACCAAGCACTCCTGACAACTATGTCGGTGGAAAGGCAGGAAACTAGTGAGAAGTCACTCTCGAACTTTGCAGCAAACTCACTCAACCGAGTCTCTGCAGATGCTACTACTTGTTGCTATTTTCCTTTCCCTTTCTTCTTCTCCAGACACTGCGATGCATAATGTCCACTCTTGTGGCATGCGAAGCACTTGACTTTACTCAAGTCCTTCTTCCCTGACTGTGAGGTTGCCCCTCACTGTTACCCTTCTTGTTGGAACCCTTTCCTTTTCCCTTTCTTGTTCGACTGACAAGGGCCAGGTTATCATCACTACCTTCCTACTTGCTCATTTTGGACTCCTCCCGAGTCTATTCCAGGATGCAATCATCCCAAAGCCTCTGCCAATCTGGTAGTTTCTCCCGAGTGCAGATCCCCTTGAAAAATGGTTCCCAAGGCTTGGTGAACCCATTCAATGCCACATTTACGAGTTCCATGTCGTCCACTTTCTCCTTGATGGTTGCAAGCTGATCATGTGTCTGGGTGATCCTCATGAAGTAGCTCGTAACATTGTTAGATCTTGACATTTGGATGGATTTGAGTTTGTTTCTCAAGATCATCTTCCTGTTCAAGTTATCACTCTCGAATAAATCCACTAGAGCCTTGAACATCTCTCTGGCCGATTGCTTCTCTGCCACATGAGGGATCAAATGATCCTTCATGACATTCAATATCACTCTCTGGGCTTCGATGTCCTTCTTTGCAAGAGCGACTATCTCTGTTGGATTTGTCGGTGTAGGAACAACCTTCTCCATGATCTCCCAAAGGTCTCGTTCCTTCAAAATCAAAGAAACCCTTGCTTTCCAATAGAGAAAATTTGAAGCTCCATCAAACCGGTCTTCGAACCTAAGACTGGTTGTTTCCATTTCTAGATCTGTACAAACTATCGCGGAAATTACCCTATTGATTTATAGATCTGCAAAAATCTTCTAAAATTGGTGTTGGAGATATTACACTCTCACCTAGAATTATTTTCCTAAGTTTGATAGTCCAATGTTGAGAATGCTTCCTTAGATGAGAATATTCTCTCTAGAGACTATTCACCTACAAAATAAGACGTTCCTCTTTAGTTCAGAGTCAGTTACACTAAGTTAGACCAGTGGAAGTCACTCATGCATGGCAATCTCGATTTTATCACTAGTAGTTGCATGTGTTTCTCTCACTTCCACACGTGCGACTTAGTTAACTGATGATTGCATGGATCGGTTAACTAGGACTAGTTGGCAATTCACTCCAGTGTCTGTCAGTGAGTGTCTAGATCTCTCTAGATCACTACTATGGTGCATTAGTTACTCATGTAGCCTATATCTATTGTAAATTTTTCACTCTTTGTGTGTGGAATACAGTGAAAAGAAAATTCTTTCATTCTTTCCTCCATTTTTTGTCTCCTCTTCACACCATTGCATGCTGTGTATGCCTCATTGTTAGCTAGATCTTCTATGCAGGTATCTCAGAAACTCTACATGGTATCAGAGCTCACAAGACGCTAGCAAGGATCGTCACCAACACTCTTTTGCAGGTATCGAAGACGGATCAAAGAAGCAGAAAAAACGCACGTCTCCGGCTATACTTCTCACGCCTCATAACTATTTGGAGTGGAAGCCAAAGATTCTACTTCTTCTCAGAAGCAGAGGCTTATACCAAATAACCATGGCAATGGAAGCAGAGCCTAATTCCGTTGATGAGAAAAATGACTTTCTCAATAGACAAGATATGGCCATAGGATGTATCTGCATGTCTGTTTCTCCTGAACTTTTCCATCAAGTAGATGATGAATCACAAGACTCAACTCCAAACAAATTATGGACCAATTTGGAGGTTCTATTTGGGAATAAGGAAGATTGCATGCAAAAGGTTGACAAGATAGAGCTAGTAGAAAAGCCACTGGAAGATCAATCCTCTCAGTTTGAAGAGCCTTCTACACAAGTATTTGCACAACTTTTTGTTCCATTCATTGAAGATAATGTCTACTCCATTTCAGATCTGTTTTCTAAATTCCATATGGAAGATATCATCCATGCATATTGGGAGCCGCATGCAGACACTTTTTCATGCGCCATTCATGCATCCTATAAGCCACATGTAGAGACTCCCATGCATGCATCTCAGGAGCCAAAAAGGGGGCCGCGCACATCAGATTCAATTCTGACAATTTTTGAGCATAATTTGTAGAAACAAATTGGATATTTGAATTCCTCTCAAAAAAATATCCAATTTCCAAAAAATAATCGTCCAAAACGGAAACCTGGAAGTGAAGTTTTGAGTTTTTTAAAATCAACAAATTTTCAACATTTTTTCGAAAATGGCCTCACTATTTTCAAAACATCACCCAAATTTCACATAGTATGGGTTTTGGATCTTCTTCTTTACAATAAGAGAAAGTGGCTATATGCGAAAATCTCACTGATGCATTACTTCATCAGATTCGTACATACATCTACCTCTTCAACAAAATCTTCACTGAGCATAAGCTTGCACATTTACAAGGTCTCCTTGGAGTGAAGGACACATTTGCTTAGCAACTACCCTTTTATTAATCTTTTGATGCATTGTACTTTGAGGGGGGTTTTTCCCATGAGATTTTCCCCCTTTCCTCTCTTTTTCAATCGCTTTTTCAATGTTTCATTCTTAGATGCATTGTACAATGGGTACCTAACATGGCCTCTGTTGTCGGGACCCATTCATCATGTACACCCTAGTAGTGTTTAGGGGGGGTGTTGGAGATATTACACACTCACCTAGAATTATTTTCCTAAGTTTGATAGTCCAATGTTGAGAACGCTTCCTTAGATGAGAATATTCTCTCTAGAGAATATTCTCCTACAAAGTAGGACGTTCCTCTTCAGTTCAGAGTCGGTTACACTCAGTTAGACCAGTGGAAGTCACTCATGCAAGTCAACCTCGGTTTTATCACCAATAGTTGCATGTGTTTCTTACTTCCACACGTGTGACTTAGTTAACTAATGATTGCATGGATCAATTAACTAGGACTAGGTGGCAGTTCACTCCAGTCTCTGCCAGTGAGTGTCTAGATCTCTCTAGATCACTACTATGACGCATTAGTTACTCATGTAGCCTATATCTGTTGTAAAGTATTCACTCTTTGAGTGTGGAATATGGTTAATAGAAAATTCTTTCATTCTTTTCCTCCATTTTTTGTCTCTTCTCTTCACACCATTGCATGTTGTGTATGCTTCATTGTTAGCTAGATCTTTTGTGCAGGTGTCTCAGAAACTCTACAATCGGCTTCCCTTCAGAGTGTGAGCTTTGATACCATGTTAATTTTCTAATTCCAGCCTAGATAAATTATTTTCTAGTGAATTTCCTTGCTAAAAATTAAATTGCAGCTCACTAAATAATTTACATTGTTGAAATAATTAACTAAAACAAATAGTGGAAGCAAAATGGAAACCGATCTCACAATGACACTTGCACAACAAATTTCTTCCCTTCAAATCTGCTCTTCATTAAATGATATCCAAGCATACAAGGGCTCCCTTACTAGGAAAATGGCCCACAAAGGAAAAAATACAATTACCAACAAACCTGGAAAATCTGTCCCTGAGAAAACCCTCAACAAATCTGCCCCAGAAAACCCTGCCAATTTGATGCCCTTGTATGGCCTGCTGCACTGTCATCCGTACGGCTTGTATGACCACCTGTACGGTTTGTATGGCCCGTACAACTTGCAAAATGAGCCCGCGACCTACTATACGACCCACAACCTGCTGTATGATCGTCGTACGGTTGCTGTATGATTGTACGGTCCTCCTACGACTATGGTACAACCCGCAAAAAAGCAAGGGACCTCCGCCCTACTGGTATGGCCCCTCCAAGGTCTTCTAGCTAGCCGTCCTTTCCTCCCTTGTGCCAAATCTGCAGAGTGAAAGTCCTTCTCCACTCAAATGAGTCACTGACTCTTTGCAAATGTGTATATCCTCCTCTCAACTTGGTTTCCTTTTATAATCTTGAGTTGATCAAAAACCCTAACCTCCAAAGTGATCAATGGTTGAGATTAAATATCACCTCACTTGAGAGCAATGGCTAAGATTCATTTAATTAATTAAATTCACTCATGCCAAAAACTTAGGCATTTCATTTAATTAACCTCCATTAATTATAAAATGACTTTCACGTTAATAATTAAAATTATAAAGTGAATTTCCAAAGTTCTAAGAGGTTTTAATGACGATCTCCACATGTTAGACACAAACCAATGTGGAGACACTTGTCCGAGCTACAAATTTCAACAACAATTTCCAAGCAAACAACAGATCTGAAAATGACTTATTACAACTGATTCTTACAGCAGTAAATATGCCCCTTTAGCTTCTAGATATGTGTTAAATAAATGAACAAATTCTGCTCAATGTTATGTCAAATCAGCATGCATAACCGGTGCTTTGTGAAGATAACATAAGCTGAAATTCAAATCTGCAAGTACACAAACTTTGGACAGTTGGAACACTACATATATATAGATAAGACGAAGTACATATTGCAACTCAGTACAAGATGGTACAAGCCAAGCTCTCCAAATGCTAGCTAGGGAAACAATAAGAAAACCTTAGCCACCAACTTCTCCTGGTTAGGAATCTTTCCCAACTAAAGCTGGTTGCTGCACCATAGACACTGGCGAGTCCTCCTTAGCACCTTCACTTGCATCACACAAGTGTACAAGATAGTCTCCCCCTTTCTTCTTCACATCAAGCACTCCAAGGAGCACTACGATTTCCAAATGCCACAAAACCCTAGTCTTCTTCTCTCACAAGAACTAAAACATCAAGTGCTACTTAGCTCCTCTATGGTTTATCCCAAACCCTAGCTTCATTTGTCTCCTTAGGAAAAAACCTGAACCCTAGTCTTCCCTTGAATCTTCTCAAGAATCCTAGCACTCAAGACAAAAGAGAACAAACACAATGAACAAGAGTATGAAGAGACTACTAGGTCACTCTAGCTCTCACATCTCTAACACAAGTATGTGATTAGATGAGTGAACAAGAGTGAATATGATGAAAGGGCTCTCTCCTCCTTTTATTTATATGAAAGGTGAGGGAAGCCAACAATAGAAAAGTGAATAATGCCCACAACAAGCAACCTAACTAATCACTAGATAGGTCCACATGTGAAGCATTCCAACTGTAAGTGACACATGTCAAGCTCCAAGGTATGCATGTCCACCAAGCATGGGTCCCAAGGTGAGCGCTCTACACGAAGTGTCCAATGCTCCTCCAAAGGCCTCCAATGCTCCAACACTTACTCCTAAGCCATGTGTACCTCTGGGTCCACCACAACTACATGATCACTCTTGAACACAAGCGTCCTCAAGTCAAGCACAAGCCTCCATGCAAGCTACGAAGTGTCCCCATGCTACCTAGGGCTTAGTTCCCTCCTCCTAGATGCTCAATGTTTCTCCTCAAAATGGCTTGTCCTCCCAAGCAAGCAAGCAAGCAACCTTCATGTATGCACCTCATGAAGAATGTTACCAAACCACATAGATCTCCAACCTCCTAAGGAAGTGTGTCACAATCATCAAGTCAAGGTATAGCAGTCTATGAGTAAGCTATTTCCAATGTGTATGTCCATCATGGTACAACCAAGGGTAGTCAGTGCACCATGCACACCACATCACATGAAACACCCTCAACGATGGTGTAAATACTTTTG
>JZKD02S0137532.1:289027-304920 GCA_000966675.3 Picea glauca
GTGGATTTCTGGAGGAAACCACCACCATTGATCGGTTTTGGTGTTGAGAGACACACCCTAGCCCATCGGAGATACCATCCAGGTATTTCACCGTACGTTTCAGGAGTATCCATTGTGGAGGGCGCAACTCATCCAAGGAGGGCGCAAGCTAGTTTGAGGATTCAGAGATCTGCAATAGACCTGTGTCCTGATTGCAGTTTCGTTCCGACCCAGTAGAGATCCAGCCAGGGCGCTTCTATTGAGCTATCTATCATCAGATTCTGACGGTGGAATCTTGCAGATCGATTCATCCAGCTATTCAGGGTGCAGCCATTCCGGACAGACGTTTGGCGTTGCATGCAGATGTTCCAGAGCAGATCCGGACAAACCCTTCCAACCCATTTCATCATTTGACAAGACGATCATTTCGAGCCATATAGCAGCAGATTCCGACGGTGGAATCTTTTGGGGCGCATTCAGTGTCCCAGGAGGGGCGCAAACCCCCCAGGGGTCCAGATCCAGTGCCATAGAGGTCCGATCCGAGTTCCGAAAGACATCCATTCCAGTATAGAGACCATGGCGCATCTATTGGAGCAGTTTCGAGCACATTTCGACGGTGGGTTCTTCAGGTCGAGTTTTCCAGCTGGTAGCGGTTACCGTATTTCTCCGGAATCGCACATTTTTGTCGATCTATCCGTGCATGCATCAAATCTGCTATCTTCTTATGATCACGGGTATTTTTTGTTATTCGATTGTATTCCAATACAGATCCAGGAGATCTGAATGACGTTTAGATTCTATATTTCCAGTAGGCTATTGTATTTCCATGCTTGAACCGTTATTATTCATGATATTGAGCAGTTGACATTCTATACTCTTGCATGCATCCTTATATGACTGTTAAACCTTAAATATGCAACATGCACATGTAATAACCAACATGCACCTGCAATAACCAACATGCAACCACAATAACCGAAGAATATCTCAAACACACGGCTAAAACGCATCCAGAAACCCCCAGTGTATCAGATCTGCACGCCAGAGCATTAGAACAGTAGCGAATATCTTGATCAGCCGGATCAGGGATATTTCATCTTTGAGGGTTTCCTTTCTTCGACAACTGATGCTTCGTTTGTTTCCTTCCTTTTCTTTAACTCAGGACAATGGTTCTTGTAGTGACCATATTTTTGACAGTTGAAGCATTGCATTTTTGACATATCCTTTTCTTGATTTGGTTTCTTCCTTGAGCCAAACTTCTTCTTATTTCTGAAATTCTTGAACTTTGCTGTGAAAGCTTGATCATCGTATTTCTTTTGGGATTTCTCTTTTGTGTTAATCCTTGATTCTTCTTGTGGACATCAAGTCCAAGGTTCTTCAAATGTGGGATACTCCTTCCTTGTGTTCATGCTTGCGGCAAATGCATCCCATGTCTTGGGAATACCATTGAGTAATATATTTACTAGTTCCTTCTCTGAAATGATTTCTTCAATAGCTTATAGTTGATCTCTTAACTGAGAGATTCTCACAAAGTATGATGTTATGCTTTCATCATCATTCATTTTCATGTCACGAAGCTCATTCTTCAGACTCATTACTTGTCCAATGTTTCTGACTGAGAAGAGATTAGTTAGGGATCGTACATCTTCTTAGATGAGTCAAGATGAGAGATGTAGGGTATCAAGTGGTCTTGTATAGAGTCCACTATGATACTCATGGCATTGATGTCATTGTCCTTGAACTTCTCCATAATTGCAACGTTTTGAGGTTCCTTCTCTTTTCCTTCTTCAAACTGTGGTTCCACGATCTTTCCTTTCATGATATCCAACACTTTATTCTTGGCAAGGATGAGATTAATCCTTGTCTTCTATGCTCTGAAGTTAGAAGCCCCTTCTAACTTGTTTTCTGACTTCATAGAGTAAGTCATGACTGCTTTGACTTGGTCAACCTTTGACTTTTACCAAAAACTCAAACTTGACGTCTTAGCTCGCTGAGAGTACTAGGAGGTGCGCTAGGTTAAGGCGCACTAGGCTGTCCAGAAATTAGGTCAATCTCTTCACTTAAGGTGCTTTAACAAGAGGTTTAGGGTTTCGTTGCTGCAACAAAGACTTTGACTGCAACTGCAATTGTAATTGAGCAAATCCTCCCAATCTATCTTCTAGCGGTTAGATTGTCCGAAGATAGTGTGGGCCCATAACCTGTTAGAAATAATAGGTGTGCTCGTTTAACCATAGACAATATAGCAATATTGTCACCCAACCATAGGCCGAAGCCACCCCTGAGCACCTTAACCTTGACATAGAATAGTTCTGAAAGAAAACCCTAGGCCTAATAGCCAATAAATGTAGCGTACCTCTCTCTAGAGCTAGCACACAAGGAAAAAAGTCCAAACCATAACCAATAGAAAGTCCAAGCCTAAACCGAGAATACAGGTTGTAGTAGCTACAACTGCAGCTACTCTCCAGACTTGCGCACTTACTCAGTTTCTGCAGTGCGCACTCTTACATTTCTGCAGTTGCGAGCTGTGTGTGTCAAATGAGCTCTAGCTTCCTGTATTTATACTGCTTCTCCTTAGTTGTCTAGGCCAACTTCTCATTTCGGAGGCTAAAAACTCAATATTAAATATTTCTTTTAGCCGACTTGTCTTGTAGGGTTATGTTCAATGCTTTAGGGTTTCTTCTTGCTTCCCGAAATATTCTATTCTTGTCAGGGTTACACGTGGAGGTTAATACCTCCCACAGCTACCATAATATCAACAAATCTAAGATTATGTAATGTCCCTTTCCAAATGAGTCTTCTAGAAGATTGGCGAAATAGCCTAAGTAATTCCCGTAGGCTATAGTCAGTGGGGAAAAAGGGAATTAATTGTTTATTTAATGTCATCAGAGCGGGAATTAATAAATTTTAAAAGGTGACATTGACGAAGTGGTAAAAAGGCGCTTAAGTGAGTATGGAGAATATGAAAAGTCACTTGAACTTATTAAAAGGTAAAATGGTTGCAAAAGAGCCAACCAAAGAATCAAAAGGGGAAAAGGAGGGCGCCCTCTCTCATTCTTGCTTGTTATTTTCTAAAATTCATTTGAGAGAGCTCTTTGCGGCTTTGTGAACTCTTGGGGCAAAAACCCTAAGGGAGATTTCAAAGATTGGTTTTGGTGGTGAGACTATCTACCCTAGCTAGTCATTGAGAGGAGATCATTCCGATTTTCTTACCGTGCTTCATCTGTGGAGGAGTTCATCATATTGTGGTTGAGTTTCTTTGTATGTGGTTGGGTTTTATCTTGTGGCGGTGGAGTTTTCATTTCGAGAGGTCGTTGTGTTAAGAGGGCCGAGTTTGTTCATTGAAGGTGAGCTAAATATCTTCAGAAAGGGCGTATCCATCTTTGTGGGGCGAATCATCTCAGTTCTAGGCAGAAATACCACACTGACTGGTCGACTTGAGCTGGAGGAGGCTGAGTTCCCTGCTTAAGAAGGTCGACTTGACTGTGGCAGCAATTATTTACTTCAGGGGTTGAGTACCTGGCTGTTTGGGATTGTTTTCTAAGTGCTGTGCCAAGTATTCTGTGTGCTGGGTCACATCCTTCATCACCAGTGTCGAGCTTCAATTTGTGGGCTGAGATTTTTTGAGGTTGGGTCGAGTTACCACCTGCTGGGCGGATTATACAATTGCTGGGTCGTATTCCCATCCCTATGGCCGAGTTTATTGCTATGGATCGAGTCTTTTCCTGTGAGTAGTCATCTACAGTCTGGGCCGAGTTTTCTACAATAGTATTGCTCTCTAGGATGATTTCTACAAGCCTGTAACCTCTTGCAGCCAATATATATCAGGTTTTCCTCATGTTTACTGCTGTAATCATTGCTGGGTTTTTCATTATAAATTGTGATGTCATAAATAAATAATGCAGTAAATATTTGAGACTTCGACATTGGTATTTTATTGTGAATCCTAGCTGGGAATGAATACTGGAAATTTTAGTTTGCTGTCATTTATATAAAGGGTATTAAACACCACTCAAAGAAGGCTGAAACTGTTGTTAAAGTCACTACATCAGAAAACAAGTATTAACACCATATAACAAAGTATTTGATGAAATATTCACATCGCAAACAGAGTAAAAAACCAAGAAAAAATTGAGTGGGGATTTTACAGGTTATTTTTGTAATATCCCCGAATCCTCTGATCGGAAAATTAACTGCTAGCTCTGAGATCTATGTTGCAGATCTGATACGTTGGGGTTTCTGGCAGAGTTATAAAGGGTTTCTGACTGCATTTCAAGGTATCTGGATGTGTTTTGCCATTTTACTTGTTTTATATCATGCATGCAAATAAATTTGGAACCATAACCAATGCAACCGTTCTTATTCATCAAAATAACAGTAATACAATCAATATGTGGAAAACTCAAGCTAGATATCGTCAGTTAGATCTGAACAATAACGATCTTAATTGGAATATAAAATAAAAGACTGAGAAATACCAATGATAATGCTAGATGAATGGATCCGAGGAATGCGCTAAAGATCTCTCGCATGCAATGATGAATAAGCTGCATGCAACTGCAAATAAGCCAGAAAACTGCTGTTGCAAACTGGGGAATGCACCTTGATGGCTATACTAGTCAGATCTAGCTGAGATCTGTCTCAGATGGGTCACCCTGCTCCCTAACACTCTCCTAGCCTTTGAGATAAAACACTGACTCACTGCTGCTAAGTCGGAACCCCGGATGGATACCCAGACCTCCACGTACCATAAACTGACAAATTGGCACGATCTCGGGGATTTACCCGTCAGAATCTAATGATAACTGTCTCTACTGGTGCGCCCTGACTCCTCAAATGGGTTAGAAGGAATCCGTCTTTCTCTGACTGGTTGGGCCTAGCGACCCTCAACTGCTGCAAAACCTCACGTTGCCACCGCTGCAACTGGAAAATCTGTGCCCTAGTTGATGCTAGACTTCCCTGCTGATATAATCTGATCTTGTAGCTCGATGAAGAACCTGTGTGGTCCTCCTGATGGACTAGGGTGTGTCTTTCAACACCGAACTCTGTCAATGGCTGTGGTTTTGTCCAAAACTCCACAAAACAAAGAAGGAAATCGCCTTGACTCCTATCTAGTTCTAATTTTCCATTCACAATATGAATTCCTAAGAAAATATGAGCCCCTATCTATCTTTTATACCCCTTTTCACCTTTTTCCCTTCAAGTGACTTTTAATTCATCTTTAATATTTTCTCATAAAATCACTTTATTAATTTAATGAACCTTTTTACTCCAAAAAGTGATTAATTTGCCTTTATGATTTCGCCTCGGTTCCAACGAGCTATTACGCTAAGGTATTTCTTCAAGAAACAAGCTCCAAATACTACCTTTAGTGTAATTAATTAAAATATGCCCATTAAAAACCCTGTTTTACGAAAATCGTTGGAATGCAATGGAACCAAGAACACGCTGTGCGGAAATGATCCCAATGATGAATAATGGTAAATAAATTAAGCTAGGCCCCATAAAACTCACCCAAACCCTCCAAGGTCACTGATGACATAGTCTCACCCCTCTGACTTGGCTGACTCAAGCCTCTTGAAGTGACTCTAACCGCATAATAAGGGAATCAAAAAATGGGGACATGACAGTCCTCCCTTCCCAAAGATTGCTTGTCCTCAAGCAATCCCATTAAACCCTGACACTCCGCCAACTAAAATTGAACATGATACTTGGGTCCCAAACGAACCTGGAAGATGTGAAGCATCCTTCTCTCAACTCACTATTCGACGAGGTATTGACATAAAAAGTCTCCTTCTGAATGTTACTGATGGGTAGAGCAACATGGTACTGCAAAAACTCGGTCAACCCCTCAACGAGTCGCTCTACTAGGGACCCACTCTCATGCATCTCATGAGAGAACTCTTGAAAGTAACACTCGGCCTCCATAGAAAATGATCCTGACCTCCATGACCACTCAAAGCCAAACATGGCCTCCTCCGGTTGAACATACTGTTGCCAAAGTGAGGAGCTACAAGACCTCATCGAATCACTAAAAAGTCAAACGCTCTCCTCAAAACTGAAGCTCAATGAAAACTCTGAATGATTCCCCCCTACAAGGATCTACTCACCTCTAGTAGTCAATGAAATTCCCAACCCTGTAATCCCAGGGTCCCACGCTAATCTCCGAAAGGTATTCATCCTATTGATGATGCACCACTCTGGCCATGATTGTTTGCCCAATGTACACATATTGGATTCGCCACTCCTGGAACCCCATGCTAAAATACCTGTAAAGACTGGGCCTGCTATCAAGAAGTAGAATCTGTAAAGGTGTCCCTATGGAACCAAAGTCTGCAAATCCACCGCAATACTCGATCTTGGGTACCAAAAGAGAGAACTTGTTTCACCATATAGAACGAATCCTAGCAAGCCCTCTCATGACAATCCAAGAATGAAGTAGACCGCTTGCTGGTGCAACCTGGTCCATCAAGAAGTGAAGCAAACTACCGACCAAATGAATCCCCAGATCCCATAGCCAATTTGGAAGTCCACCACTTCCAATTCCCATTGACTGCTACTGTGCCATACTGATAATTGTCGGAATCTAGCTGAGCCAATATATTGAACCATGTATGCGATTAGCTGGACTTACAGTTGAGCTGCCAAAGATTGAGTAATCAAATGCTCAATATTCAGTGTTCAAAAGTTTAGCCGATCTATTTGACCAACTTTTTCCGCATTTCCATCCCTTCGGGGCATTGTAATAAATGAGCTTAGCATGAAAAGTTGTAAAAGACTTGGCCACCTAAGACCTGAGCACGAGTATGTATTCTAGAGTGTTTTTTTTCACTTGTTAATTATTTATTTCCCGAGAAATTAGGTCAGTTATAATTTCTAAGTTTTTTCACTCAAATCGCCTCCAAAGCTAGAGTATGTGCTGGTGGTTATGACTTGGCATGGTAAATCCAATGTCTACTGTCTAAATGTATATATATTCATGCTAAGTCATATCTATTGAGTCATATGGAAATTGCGCGAAGTCCCCCCTAGGATTTTTTAAAGTTTTCAGTCAATAAAAAATTTCTCGCAAAACAGGTAATTTTAATTGTAAAAGTCAATAAAGTTATAAAAGTGGCATCATTTGTTGTCGTATGTCATGTTCGTGCTCGTTTTCTAAGCCAGAGCACCTCCTAAACCCTTATACCCCCTTGTTGAGGCAAAAAAGTGATTTTAATCACTCAAAAATGTTTTTTGCTCTCAAAAAGGTAAAAAAGACATAAAAAATCAATAAAATTCAGCAAGATAATAATAGGAAAACATGTTGGGGACATGTTTTCTCTTTGTCTAGAGTCCGAGAGTGACTTGGAAACTCCTCTCCCAATCTAGGTGCCTTAGTTGAGTGACATGGTACTTGGGTGGAGATCCCAAGAGAGCTAGGCGTACTTCTCTTCATAGATGGTGCACTTGCAAGAGGGGGTGCTAATCCCAATGAGGAACTCGCCCTCACCTCACCCACTCACTCGAGTTCACTCCACTCCACCCTCACATCACTCCACTCCACCTACCACTCGTCACTCACTTAACCTATGCGCACTCTCCCTTAGCTAATGAGCATATGCTTGGATTGTATCACCCTTTGAGCTATAAAGCAAGGTCAACCCTCCTCCTTTAGAGTGAGTTGGAGCTTGGGCGACTTGCTATTGCTGTAATATCTTTTTGCATTTGAATATAAGAGACTTTCGAGGTCGAACTATTGGTGTATGTGTTGATTTTTCAATGAGCAATGTTTAAGCATGAAGTTCATTCCATTTTAGCATTTTACTTAAACCATAGACAATTTGTTGTAGCAACCAATATCACAAGAAGAAACACCATGCACAAGTACACAAGAAGTATCCTGGGAAACCCTTCTCAACAAGGGAAGAAAACCCACCCAATCCTTTGCTATATTCTTCAAGAGAAAGACCTCCACCACCATAAACACCTAGCACACAAAAGGGTGTTGAAAAACCCTAGAAGACTAATGCCCAAGAGAGGTGCGCACTTTTCCCAAGAAGATGTACTTGCTGAAATTTCCAAGCTCACACTTCAGATATGATTCCTCAATGGGGAATTTACCTTTACTTATATTAGACTGAACCTGTCAACAGAAGTGTCTATTGGTAGAACAGGGCCGACCTCTCTAACTCACAATATAATTAATAATAACTAGATTAATTATCTTTTACATTAATTATCTAATATATTAAGGTGGGGCCGACCTGTACCCTTTACATTACAATTAGGGTTATAGGTAAGTCTGACTCTTGAACAATATAGCAAGGGATCTCATACACTCACTAGTGCTCAGCCACTAGGGGCACATCCATAGGGATGTCCATATCTCTATCTCACTGCATCTCACAAAAGAACCACACTCACTAGTGCTCAGCCACTAGGATCATGTTCACCTGTGCTCATCCACATGCACGTCCAACTCAACAGATCTTCTTTCCCACTGCATTACACAAGAGAGTCATCTAGAGTTCATCATCTCAACTCTGTGCTCAGAGGCGGCTAATACATCGTCTTCATCTCTGTCTCATAACGATGCACCCAACTCATGGGAATTCACACATTCACCTTGTGCTCAGCCACAGGCACGTCCAACTTAGCAGATCTCCTTTCTCACTGCGTTAGATAGGAGAATCATCTGGAGTTTTTCTCAACTCTCTATAAGGAGGAGGCCATCACTATGTTCCAGTTCTGTCACAGATAAGAATCACACACCCAACTAATGGGCTCTCTCTTAGGTCGACTCAATCAGTCTGTGTCCTGGAGGATGTCTCACGCAACTGTAATCATCAACACTCCCTCTCAACTAGGGAGGCATTCTCCACCAGGTCAAGTCTCACACGAAAGTACTCGAACTTTGTCTTGGTTGTAGTCATCAACACTCCCTCTCAACTAGTGAGGTATTCTTCACCAAGCTAGTTTGGTGAAGGTATCTGTAATCTGTTTATGTGTAGGAAGGTACGACACGTGTACTGCTTTCCTTTACATCATGTCTTTGAAAATGATATTTTATCTCAACGTGTTTCGATCTATCATGAAACACAAGTTTCTCAAAGAGCTTCACACAGTTCTGGTTATAATCATAGAACCCATTTCATGATCAAGTAAATATGTCAGATGTTTATGAAGCCGCACTGCTTCGCACAATCAATGATATATACTCTGCTTTTGTGGTATTCAAGGCCACAGAGCTTTGTTTTCTTCTGCAACAGGAAACCATGACAACCTTCACGGTAAAACAACAACCGGATGTTCTCTTCCGGTCCATTGTACTCTCTGCTCAATTTGTATTGTCATATCCTGCAAACTCAAATTCACATTGGAAGCATATCTCAGGCCATATCCAACTGTGCCTCGTATATATCTCAATACATGCTTTACTGCTATCCAGTGAGTCTGTCTCGATTGACTCATGGAATGACTAAGTACATTCACTGCATAGCATGAATCAAGTCTGGTGTTAACCAGATACATCAGTGATCCAATCAGCTATGGATCAGTCTCGTTTGAATCATCATCAATATTTTTTCTTCAAATCCATCACCGTGGATTTGCATTCTGTCATACTGAACTTCTTTAATATTCCCACTGTATATTTTCCTTGGCTCAGCAAAATCTCATCGGTCCTCTATCATACTTCTTGTCCCAAGAAGTAGTGCATCATACTCAGATCCTTCATCTCAAAATCAAAAGTAGAAGCTTACTTGTATCCAACAACAAGGCTTTCTGAATAAGTCATCAAAATCAGGCTCTCGACACCAACACTGTAATAATATAGGTTTGGATCAACAACACTCTTGCTGAAACCCAAACTCATCAAGAATCTATCCATCTGATATAGTTTCCAACTCATGGATGGTAGTACAGATGGAAGTATATCGGGCTTACTGGATCAAGTGTCTCATCATAGACAACTCCCTCTGTTTGTGAGAATCCTTTGGCTATAGATCTGGCTTTGTATTTCTCGACACTTCCATCAGCTGCATGCTTGATCTTATAGATCCATGTGGAAGTCACTACAGACTTCCCTTCTGGTCTCTGAACAATATCTTATACATGATTCTTTAAGATATACTAGTATTCTTCTGTTGTGGCATCTTGCCATACCTGTTCTCCTGTTGCTTCTCCAAGACAAGGAGGCTCAGAATCAATGAAGTGGCTCATGACTGAAGGATGGCTCGAAAATATCTTTTGCTTTCTCGGGATGTGCCTTGAGAGGCTTGTATGTTTCTCTGCCTCTTGAAGAGTGAGCCTAGGTAGGTCTTTTATGCGCTACTGCAATATCTTTGGACATATCAACTGGAGCAACTAGATTAGCTCGAATAATGTTTGTCTCCCTCTGAACAGTTGAAGGGGGAGAAGGTATTGTCTCACTATCAATATCCATCTGAGATTCTCTGGATCTTTGAAAGGCTATCTCTTCTTCAAGGACAACATCTCTGCTTGTCTCAATCTGTCTCTGACTAGGGATGTCGATTTGGAATGTCTTCGAAGATTCACTGTTATCCCATAAATGTATCCTTTCTCCCTGAAGGGTGTAGCTTGGAATTCTTCTCTTTGGGTACATGAAAATACACTGGGCACCCAAATATCCTGAAGTGTTCAATCTCAGGCTTCACTCTGGTGAAGGCTTCTTTGGGAGTTATGTTTTTTCAAAGTCTGGTGAAGACTCTTGTTCTGAACATATACTGTGTCATGCATGCTTCTGCCCATAGAATCATAGAAGGATTTTGATCATGCATTATTGCATTGGTTGCCTCAATGATGGTTGTGTTCTTCCTCTTTCTCAAACAATTTTGACTCCCTCTAAAGGATAAACATCTTCCTTTGTTGTTAACCTATTTGGAACATGAAAACAAAAAGAACCAACATAAGAATATCTCCTAAAGGAGAATAATGAGTACATCTCTAGAATCAAAACAATTTAAGGATTGTTGTCACAACTACAACACCTACTTGTAATGTAGCAAACTTTAGAAATATAGGTTAGAGGAATGACAATTACAACAATCAAACCTGGAGTCTTCACTTCTAGTGTGTTGTTCCTCTAAATGCACCGAGATCCTTCTGGATCCATGACTTAAGCAAAAATGTTCCTTCCTCCTGCAATTACCCTCATGACAATGATACAAATAATATATATACAAGTGCATACCTAAGGGTGCTGATATGATATCTCCAATGGCACTTGGTTGATCTCTATCCTCTGAGATCTTCATGAAGAAGGTAGTCACAGTGTCACCTTTTGTCATATTGTTATTTTGAAGCTGGCCGTTCAATGTAAGAGCTTGTGTAGATGATTGGCTTCCTTGTCTTGTCATCATCATCCTTCCATTCATCAATAACTGTCTCTAGTAAACCTTTTTGTATCACCCACAATAAGTTTTCCTTTGAAGTCTTGTCTTCCAGGAACTTGAAGTTGTTTGATCCATCAAGATTATGTTCCATCATAGTTTTGTTCATCATATCTTTTTAGATTCTTCACAAACCCTTGTTAACTGGGCTAGAAAACCTAACGGCTAGGCTAGGCTAGCAACCTTAGGTTTTGTTGGGATTATAACTGCGAATAATAAGCCTTGAAAGTCAAAAGAACATAGGTAATCTTGAGGGCTTCTTCAAAGAGCTGCAGAAACCCTAAAAACAGAAATTTGCAAAAATTTGCGAAACCCTAGAAACCCTAGGGCCAAATTTTCAAAATGCTCGGAATTTCACTCTGAGAGTCTCTGGAGGTGCGCTGGAGAAGACCGTACTCTCCTATGCCAAAATTTGCCTCAACATCCAAGTTTTAGGGGCTAAAACACCCAAAAGAAGAGGGTCGTATGGATTTTTCTGGAAACCCTAGGAGGGTCGTACGGTTCTGCAAAAGAGGAGGGATGACCTATAAAAGTTTTTAGCTTGTGCAATGGGTTCTTCAAGACCTATGCTCTGAAACCATGTTGATTTTTCAATGAGCAAGGTTTAAGCATGAAGTTCATTCCATTTTAGCATTTTACTTAAACCATAGACAATTTGTTGCAGCAACCAAGATCACAAGAAGAAACACCATGCACAAGTACACAAGAAGTATCTTGGGAAACCCTTCTCAATAAGGGAAGAAAACCCAATCAATCCTTTGCTATATTCTTCAAGAGAAAGACCTCCACCACCATAAACACCTAGCACACAAAAGGGTGCTCACAAACCTTAGACAACTAGTGCCCAAGAGAGGTGTGCACTTTTCCCAAGAAGATGTACTTGCTGAAATTTCCAAACTCACACTTCAGATATGATTCCTCAATGGGGAATTTACCTTTACTTATATTAGACTAAACCTGTCAATAGAAGTGTCTATTGGCACAACAGAGCCGACCTCTCTAACTCACAATATAATTAATAATAACTAGATTAATTATCTATTATATTAAGGTGGGGCGGATTTGTACCCTTTACATTACAATTAGGGTTACAGGTAAGTCTGACTCTTGAACAATATAGCAAGGGATTTCATACACCCACTAGTGCTCAACCACTAGGGGCACATCCATAGGGATGTCCATATCTCCATTGCGTCTCACAGGAGAACCACACTCACTAGTGCTCAACCACTAGGATCACTTTCACCTGTGCTCATCTACAGGCACGTCCAACTCAACAAATCTTCTTTCCCACTACATTACACAGGAGAGTCGTCTGGAGTTCATCATTTCAACTCTCTGCTTAGAGGAGGCTAATACATCGTCTTCATCTTTGTCTCATAACGATGCACCTAGCTCATGGAAATTTACACGTCACCTTGTGCTTAGCCACAGGCACGTCCAACTCAACAGATCTCCTTTCTCACTGCGTTACATAGGAGAATCATTTGGAGTTTTTCTCAACTCTCTGTAAGGAGGAGGCCATCATTGCGTTCCAGTTCTGTCTCAGATAGGAACCACACACCCAACTCATGGGCTCTCTCTCAGGTCGACTCAATCTGTCTGTGTCCTGGAGGATGTCTCTCACAACTGTAATCATCAACAGTATGGTGCTCATGTATGGATGGATGTTGAATACATATTGAGGTGATGTTTTAATTTCATGCATGTACTTATTGTTGAATTTGGCTAATGGTAAGGGTATTGCTATCTAATTAGACTGGATTCTTAAGCTTGTTTGCATAATTAATCCATTTGTTTACTTACATTGGAAGTTTGTATTGCATGTGTCCTTTTTGCTTAAACTAATATGCAAATGAAGTTTTTTTTGTAAGTAACACCAAATCTTACAGGTATTTCCAAGTTTTCTTTGAAGCATACAGGATCCAAGCCTTGGAGAAGTAAGAGAGCTAGCTTGCATCTAGTACTTGTCCAAGAAGTCGAAAGAAGACATCTTTCCCTCTTCCTCACACCAAAGGGACCCCATAGCCCAAAGGATTTCAAGCTCAAGCGAAGGCTCCAAAATCAGAAAAAAATCTTCTATCTCCTTCTTTACTTTCTTGCATGTCATCCAGATTTGATTTGAAAGATTAATTTTAGTGTCTAGTATTGCATGCATAAGACTTAGATCTAGTTTCAATTCTTTTTTATTCAAAATAGTAGATCTAAGTAGTTTTTTGTTGCAATTTTCTATAATTTTTATCTAAATTCTTAAGGTAGAAAGTTGCTTTAACTTGCATTGTAGAATTAGCTACTTAAGAGTTTTATGCTTGCTGTTTTAGGACAGCAAACAAAAACACCCTAAAGAGCCTAGTTTAGTCTCCTTTAAAGTTGTCAAAAACCCCTAAAAAGTTGCATTTTTGCATAAGACAAAATTCATAAAACTTTGGTTAAGTCTTCACCTTTTTTATTTTAGTTTCTTAAAGTGATTCTAAGCATTTTCTAATAATCTTCTTTGCTGGTTTTTAGCAGGTCCATCATAAAACAAGGGGAAACTCTGGCGAAATCGGAACTAAATTGAAGAAAATTTAGTCCAACTTGGAACCCTTGAAGACCAAGACCTTCAAAGAACCTTTTGTACTCTTTTCCTTTAGTTTTGATCCATTCTATAAGGATCCAAAAAAGCTTTAAAAAAGAGAAAAAAATAACTTAGTTTTTTAGTTGTAATAGGAATTAATAAAAGCGGACCTCATAGTGCCTAGTTTCGTCGTCCCCTTTAGGGGGATCGATGGTGTGGTGGTGTGTTTATCTCTCTTTTTGGTTTCTTGCATTTCCCTTTTCTCACATAATCTAAAAGAATCAATCAATCAATCATAACCACAACACTTAGATTAGTTTTGTTTTGGCAAAGTAATACTTTAATTTGTTAATTTAGTTTTATTTTTAGTCTTGCAATTTCAAAGTTGGCAAATAAATCATCCCCTCAGCTCCTTGCAAGAGGCCGGTCAATGCGGATTTAGTAATTAGAGAACTTTTCAATTTTCACAATTTCCTTTCAGCAATTTACTTTTGTTTTAAAATAAACCTTCCCCTTAGCTCCTGGTGTATGCTTTGAACCCTTGTGAGCATAGCTTGATCCTGGGA
The DNA here is from genome assembly GCA_000966675.3 of Picea glauca. Taxonomy (NCBI): domain Eukaryota; kingdom Viridiplantae; phylum Streptophyta; class Pinopsida; order Pinales; family Pinaceae; genus Picea; species Picea glauca. The sequence continues at coordinate 303,517 of JZKD02S0137532.1, forward strand.
ACTCATCAGAACCGGGGGTGGTCAGTGTGGAGTAGATTAATTAGGGAAATCTCAATAGTTGTTATCTCAATGCGAGGGAAACTGCATGAAGGGAGTGTGTGAAGTCAAACGAGAAATTTGAGATCTAGGTTCTCCCTGTGTTGGACCTCCAACACCTTCATTGAACTTATTGGTGAAGCCTTTAGGGTTTCGGCAAGTTCTTAGCATATTTCCAAACAAAGAGGTAGCCTCTAGAGAGACCCACTTTAGTTAGTTAGTTCTCAAACATTTTATTTTCAAGGAAAATAAAATTTACTTCATTAATCTACTTTCAAAGGCAATTTAATAAAACACGCCTTACAACAACTGCCCACGATACTTTTAAGGCACTGCTCTCATATTTTACATATCTTTACTTCATGAGCAGTAATTTGTTTCATTCTTGGTATTTATGATTGTCTAATAAGCTTATGATTACTTGCAGATATTTGTATCCTTTAATATGTCTTGTGCAAGTATTTTATACATTGGATATCTATCTTCATCAAGCTTATCTATTGAATGAATGGATGAATGAATGTTGTACGCTTTGCTTTAATGTGATTATATTATTTGCAATAAACTTCTAGATTTATTTTTTGTACTTAGATTAGCTTTTAAGCCTTAATATTTTTGTTAGGGACTACCCCCCTTGGCTTTGCTAGGAGTTTGGCCTAGACAGAGGAGCCGAGGATTAGGTGACACCACCTTGACTCGGGACTTGCCCCCAAGGACACACTGAGTGGATTGAATATTTCTTCCACGTTACCCCAAGTGTGTATAAAGGTGACAACATTTTTGACGCCATTGCTGGGGATAAATCTTTCTATTCCCGGAACATGACCTGTTTTCCTTTTTGTTTTTTTACTTAGTTTTTATTTGATGCTTGCTGTTTATCACAAATAGACTCATCATCTGGCGACTCCACTAATTTCCAATTTTGTTGATTTTTCACAGTGTTTTCTCACCCTGCAATTTATCCCAATCCCGGTTTCAGTCTCTCCTTATCACTCCAAAATGTTTAATGCCCTTTCCCAATATTAATGAAATTTGCAAACATTAATATGCATAAAATTTCGAAATGAAATTTTGACTGAAACACATGAAATAAATAATCTTTTTAATGGTTTTACAAAAACTCAGAAATTATGACAGCAAGCACACATTTAAATGACAAAGAATTTTGGTCAAATCGACCCTGGAAAAACCCCAGTGTGGGGAAAACCAGTGAGAGAGAGGGAGTTCTTCTTATTTCTTCAAATCTGGAAATCACATCAGCAAAAATAAACCAACAACAATTACTTATCTCTTCCCTTCGATTTCCGTGCTTGAAATGTACAGGAAGAAAACCAACCACAGCCACCTCGAAAAACGTGCACACACAGC
>JZKD02S0137532.1:334115-349726 GCA_000966675.3 Picea glauca
CTTGCTTTGTATCATTTGTATCCTAGTATTCTTTGATTGTAAGTAATTGTACATGGTATTCTTTCATTGGATTTATTCTTTTGTAAACTTGTAAGTAACTTGTAATATCTTGTAATGAAACACCCCTTAACATAGTTGACCCCTTGCCCAATCTTTAGGCACTAGTCTTAGTTGACCTAGGGAAAAAGATTGTTCTTCATGCTAACCCTTGCACCTTGCATTGTTGCCTTAGCATCTTAGGATTGGAATCCCCCAAACCTTGTAAACAATTAAAATTAACTCCCAGAACCTAACTCTAACACATCTAGTAACTAAGGTCTACCCCCTTTGGCTTCCCTAGGAGTAAGCCTAGACGGAAGAGGTTCCGGTCAAAGTGACAGCATGGGCTGTGAACCTAGGCATTGTGCCTCCAAGGACACACTAAGTGAGTCGGACATAGCTCACGTTTGCAAGTGTGTATAAGGACGGAAACATCTACTGCAACTGGTGTTATTAAAACCAGCCCAGTCCGGCAAAACCGACTGACCGGACTGGAAAAACCGGTCAGCCAGACCGACCTTTTGAGTAAAAACAGTAGGTCTGACGACCTGGAACTGTTTTTGGCTGGTTCTGTACCGAATCGGTCGGTTCAGACCAAGAAAACGAAACCAATGATTCTGTACAACACCCATACGACACACTTAAAGGGGCAGATTTCAATTTTTTTAGGGTAAAAAACAAATTTTAGGTTGAGGGGGCCTAGGGTAATGGTAATAGTAAAAGTGATTTTCTCCTTTATCTTTCATTTTCATCCCTTTACTTAAATTTTTAACATTACCATTAATTGTTTCAGGATGTTTGAGAGTGGTTCCAACCTCATTGGACTTAATATGGAGAAAGTAGAATTTTAGGTCTCATTCAAAATTCAACAGACTTAACATTTTTCAGGATTTCAAGATTGGCAGGATTGCAACATTTCCACTAGATTCTATCATGTATGAGGGTATGGAATTGACATTTAATCAAGAGCACCAAGCCCTCTATATACCTCGATGTTGGTGACATTGATTGCTGAACTCTTTTGTCACGACCCTAGTAAAAATGTACCCTTCAGTCAAGTAAAATCACTTATTAGGCATGTTAAGCTTTTTCTTTCTTAATTTAATGCTTAGAGGGTCACACTGATGATGAGGATACTAATATAAGTAATGATCTCCAAGATATGTAGTTATTTGTTGTAGCATGTTTTTTTTTCAGACTCTAGAGGCCCTTTAAAGCCTCATTGTTGATGTATTTTGGTTCAAAGATGGATTGCATTCGATGCTATTTTGGTTATATGCACTCTTACTTGCTATATAATGAGAAAATTTGCATATTTGTGCATAAATGGTTTGGATACATATGGATGCACATGAATATATATATGTTTTTTTCTAAATTTGAATATTTTATGTAGTTTTTGGTCGATCGTTTTTTTTTTCTAGTTTTTTACCGATCCGGTCCGGTTTCGCATTTTTGGGGTCGACAGATCCAGTCCAGTTTTCAGTTTTGATAACACTACTGCAAACCCTAGCTGATGTCACCCTGCAGTTCTATTGTACGACTGGATGACGTCAGCTATACGGTCCACACGTGTGGTATGGACTACCGTATGGACTATATGACCCACACGTGCAATTGTTTTCTGCCTGTTTCTGTTGTACGGTTGCACATGGTACGACCTATTGTACGGACTGTATAACTCCACACTTGCAACCCTCTTCCTCCTCTTTCTTGTTAAAAAGTGTACCGAGGAAAAGTGTTTCTCACAACTTAGGTGCCTATGTGTGAGAAAACGTCCAATGTGGTCCCTAGCAAATTAATTTTATGAGAAATAATATTAAAAGTGGCTTTTGGAATATTTGTGAAGTGGGTTAAAGGTCATTAAATCACCACAATTGATCTCAATGGCCCAAGATCTAATCTCCAACATTGGATCATGTGACTCTTCACCTTCCCTAATGAGTCTAACTAGGAATTGAGGCGCACCCCCCTTTGGCATTCTTCATGTGCATTTTGGAGAGTGAATGAGAGAGAGAACTCGAGCTAGAGAAGAGAGGCGAACTTGCCGAAATTGGCACGCATTTCAAGGAAAACTTGTGGCATGTAAATTGAGGTAGAAGGTACAACAAGTACAGGGTTGTATAGTATGGATTCTAAGTAGGTTGTACACTAGTAACTTAGCACAGAAATCGAGGTGGTTTGTATGGATTTCTGGGCAAGTTTGGCACAAAAATCGAGGAACTCAGCTGGCATAAATTTCTGGAAAAGAGAAAAACAAGAAGGAACGATTTTCGAGGAAACCGTACAACATTAATTGCTATGACAACCGTACTCTGTACGGATTTCTTAGAAAAAAAATTGAGCTATTTGGCATGAATTTCAAGGCTGCGTGGTGCACAGAAAACAAGATAAGTCTATATTTTTTATCGCTGAAGATGACTACTGTAAAAGAAATTCTCTCCGAGTTCTAAATAATAAACGCCTTCCCTCTCTCACTGGTTTTCCCCTTACGGGTTTTTCCAAGGTCTGTTTTGACCAAAATTCTTGTGTCAAATTTTTCTGGGTATGAGTTTTATTTCTGCATTTATGGCTGTAGCAGACTTCATGTGTTTCCTGTTATGAGTTATTTTTATGCTAACTAATTTGTAGTAGAAAATGCAATGTGGGTTGGGCATTAAACTATGATGTATCACATTGAGACTTGAAACTGGATTGGGGTTTGATTTTCTACATGGTATCAGAGCTTCAAAGTGGGAAAGAGCAAAAATATATCAGCTACAGAGAAAAGAGAATTTGTTGAGGGAGAGAGGTACTTCACTAAGCAAAACTTTTTGGGCTTGTGTTTCAATTGTGAGGGTCAATGGCCATTGGTTTGAGGGTTGATGATAGATTGGATGGAGCTTCTAATTTCAGCTGATGGAAGGAGATGATTGTGTTGCTTCTATTGGAGCGTGAGTTATGGGACATTGTGGAGAACACACAAACGAATCCTGTGATGGTGCCTACAGATGCTACTCTTTTGATCGGCTACACTAAGAAGAATATTAAGGCTAAAATAATCTTCCTTGATGCCATTAAGGACCATGTGATTCGACATGCGATCGGGAAATCCAATGCCTATGAGATGTGGGATTCCTTAACCAAACTTTACCAAAGTTCCAATGAAAATTGTAAAATGGTATTGAGGGAGAAACTGAAGAGCATTGAAATGACCAAGACTGAAAATGTTGCCACCTATCTTACCAAGATAACTCAAGTGAGGGATGAACTTGGTGTTGTTGGGGAGTTGTTGCTGATAGTGAACTTGTGAGGATCGCTTTGAATGGGGTGACCAAACAATGGACTGTCTTTGTTGAGGGCATTTTTACAAGGGAAAATCTGCCCAAGTGGGATCATCTTTGGGATGACTTCATACAAGAGGAAACTCAAAGAGGATATGTGCAGGGGAGTTCATCTAATGGTAATGATGAGGAGAATGTGGCACTTGTAGCTAAAGGCAAGAAGGGTTCCAAAGGTGGGAACAAGCAGAAGGGTGAAGGGAAGAAGGACATGAGCAAAGTCAAGTGCTTTGCATGTCACAAGTTTGGACACTATGCTGGATAGTTTCTTGATAAGAAGAAGAAGCAGACTCCAGCTTCAACAGATGTGGAGGAGTTTTCCCACAAGTTCGAAGAGTATTTATTGTTGGTGTGTCTTTCTTCTATAGCATCATCTACCTGTATTTGGTACATTGATAACAGAGCCTCCTGCCATATGACAGGTGTTTGTGAGTATTTCACAGATCTTACAGAGATTGGGGATCTTGAAGTGGTGCTTGGAGATGACTCAGTGGTCAAGGAAGTTGGTAGTGGGACAATATCCTTTCAGAGGGAGTCTCTACCTCCAATGTTGTTGAGAGATATCCTATAAGTTCCAGGCTTGAAGAAGAACTCGATATCGGTTTCCACCATTGAGGACAGGGGATATGAGGTGTTGTTCTGTGATGGGCAGGTGCTCTTGTATCCTAATGGATCCAATGTCACTTCGGCCAAAGTGATTGGGATTCGACATGAGAAGCTGTACAAGCTCATATTTCAGCCAGCTAGAGCATTGATATATAGTACCAACAACAGTGACCTTTGCGAACTATGGCATAAGAGGATGGCCCATTTGCATCATGGGGCTCTAAAGATACTGGGAAAGATTGTTACAGGGGTACCAGATTTTATTACAGAGCACCACGATGTGTGCTCTGGGGAAGTACACCATGACTACTTTTCCAAGCAGTGACAATAGAGTAGGAGGTATTCTTGATCCGATTCATTCTGATGTATGTGGTCCTATGTATTCTGTATCTTTGAGTGGATTTGAGTATTATGCCACTTTCATTGATGACTTCTCTAGGAAGTCTTGGATTTTTTTCATGAAGACCAAAGGACAGGTCTTCAAGCGGTTCCAAGAATTCAAAGCTGTTGTGGAGAACCAAACAAGAAAGAAAATCAAAGTGCTGAGATTAGACAATGGGGGTGAGTATACCTTCAATGAGTTCAATGACTTCTGTGCAAGAGAAGGAATTAAGTGAGAATTGATTGTTCCTTACAACCCGCTGCAGAATGGGGTTGCTGAGAGGACGAAAAGGGCCATTGTTGGGGCTGCGAGAGCCATGTTATATGATCAGGGGATACCACTCTTTCTTTGGGCTGAGGCATGCAACACTTCAACTTGTTTGTAGAACATGAGTCCACATAGAGTTTTGGGGAACAAGATTCTTGAGGAGGCTTTCTTTGGGAAGAAGCCTGAGGTTGGGCACTTCAGGATCTTTGGGTGCCTAACATATTCACATGTCCCTTTTGAGAAGAGGACACAGCTAGAACCCACAATAGAGAAGGGCATTTTTGTTGGGTATAGTGAGACCTGAAAGGCTTTCCGCATATACATCCCCTCTTTAAGGAAGACAATTATGCGACGGGATGTGAGATTTGAGGAGGATAGAGCCTTTAGGAGGTCATGGGATGTTGAGCAGGGGGAGCAGCATGCTCCTCAACTTTAGGTGAGTTCACCGTAGAGTACTGTGTCACAAAGTTTAGGACTACCTGCTCAGGGGTGACTAGTTCATAGGTGACGGGGTCACAAATCACTGGTCCTTAGATTACCAGTTCACATGGTACTGTTTCTCAGGCGACCATAGGATCATCATCTTCAGGTACTCAGTCTTCAGATGGTGGGATTGAGGAGGAGAAGTCCCCTCCACAGGATGCTACTTCATAGAAGAGGAAGCCAAAATGGCTTCACGACAGCTTGAAGGATGCTCAGGGATCTTTGGGGAATCCCAAGAAGACTGTGAGGGAGAGTAAGCCTCTAGAGAGATTTTGCAGCTATTTAGCGATGTTGAATAGTATCAAGGAGTCTGAGCCTTCCACTTTTGAGGAGGCAACAAATCAACAAGTATGGAAGGATGCCATGGTGGAAGAGTACAATTCAATCATGAAGAATGATGTGTGGGAGGTTGTTCCAAGATTTGAGGGGAAGTCAGTGGTGACTGTTATCCCCTAGCCTAGGGATAACTAAGGAGATCATGTCTCGAGGCCCACAGGTCCTAGATATCGAGTATTGAGAATTAGACGACTTAAACATGGCCTCAGAAGGCCCCTCGTTACTTCAGTGCAGTCCACGTATCACCAACAACAATATCCATCACACCAGCCTGGTCCTGAAGTAGCAGTGAGTCTTGCTCCATGAGGTGATGAGTCCAGGTATCATGTTATGTATCACTCTGATTTTTGAAGCACTTGAACATGTTGTATTGAATCCTTCTTCATTTCATGATGTTTGCTTGGAAATTATGCTCTTTGCCTCGTTCAAACCTGGAAGGGTGACACAGTGCGCTAGTAAGTTGATTTCCCATTAGGATGGGTTGCTACTGGGTGGATCTTTGAAGAGTCATCGTCCGTTCTCTCCATACTTACCACTTTCCATCTTTATTCCTTCCATCTCCCATTTCCTTTTTGGGCATTGGGATTGGCTACACTATGAAGGGTTGTACCTTACCTCGTGGGAAGAAGGGGCTAAAGGCCCAGAGGGTAAAAGTAGCTGGCAAGAGTAAAAGCCAATTTTGAAACCCTTGAGATGCTTCGCCTAGCTTTCCCTGAGAAAGTAGTGAAAGGCTTCTCAGTAGGAAAATGGGACCCACAAGATAACATACACACTCAAGGTACTAGTTGATGGATAGGAGGTCTCATCACGAGCCAACCTATTATGACCATGGGCATGTAGAGGTATGACATTACCACCTATCTGGTCACCAAACCAGGGTAGTGGCTCTTGGTGGCATAGCTAAGAGAAAGGAGGTCTCATTACGAGGCAACCTTCTCATTTCCATGAAATGTTTGTCGGTAACGCTATCACCTCTGGTCATCAAGCCAGGACAGTGGCCCTCAACTATTTCCTTGTAGCACAAGAGCAAAAGGTCAAAAGAAATAAAGCTAAGAATAAATGGCAATGAATGGGCTAAGAAACAATTGCATCCATGACAAGGTGCAACTTTCCCTCCACAAAGGCACCCACGGGTAAGAATCTACATTCCCCTGTTATCACATGCACCCCATGCCCAAATATTTACCCCATGCCACCTCATACACTTACATGACTTGGACTAGACTCCACCTGAGAAACACCCCAAACTTAAGAGAGGTTAGCTCAATAGGACACCCTGAGACCCTCTCCAAACATAACTTATCAAATTGCATAACGTCTTTGAGCATTTGTTTGGGGTTAAAGGGGGTTTGATGCACATGTTCGAGTAATTTAATTATTAGATGTGATTTACATGCTATGATCCTTGTGACTTATGAACCCCTAGAGGGCGTACTTGTTGTTTCTGTAGGACCTTGCTTAGTGGACAAGTACACATGAGAAAATGATTAGCTCGGGCCTTCATGGGGGCTCAAAACCCACATATGGATGCCGAAACCCCAACCAGGGGTAAGAAGAAATTGAAGGCTTGCACCAGATGAAGAAAGGATGTTGCCTTTGGAGGCACTGTGGAAGACCTAGAACTAAGGTCTCATGCTCCTCCCACTTGAACGTTGGCCTTGGATGTCACCTATGCAGCCCTAGACGTCACCTGTCAGCTGGGGTTGTCACCTTGGAGGTATTCATGAGGTTATTGGCACGTGGGAAAATTTTAGGCCTTTGGAGGCCCAACGTTTCATCTCTTTTGCCCAACGTGCCACACTTGAGGCCCAACGTCACCCTAGGAGGGCATGGTGTCACCTTTGCAGGCCTATTTAGATGCAAATTGAATTTATTTTGGTAAAAATGTAATTTTTGAGTAATTGGACATGTCGGCCCTGATATTTTGACCTAAAATAATTAAAGGTCATAATTTTGGTATAAATAGACATAAAGTGACATTCATTTTCATCATAACTCCACTCTTACAAGAGGGAGGACTGAAATTTTTGCCCTCTTAAGGGTTATTGGCTGAAATTATGAGGCACACTCTCTTGGAGACTTGTTTGGATGCATTTTGGATCATTTCTTGGTGGAATTTTGGTAAATCTAGGGTTTTTGTGCTTGATTATTCTTGGTGAAGTAAGTAAATCTGCAATTCTTATTTCATTTTAAATGTTTATGGTATGTTTACTTATTCATATTAAAGATTATGAAATTGCTTGCTTGAAACCCTAGGGGTAAGAAACATAAGGTGCTTCTTTCTTGCTCCTTGTTTTGCTAAATTTTGCCTAAGAGGATCTTGTCTAGACAAACTTCTAGAGCCCTAAAGTGCTAGCACTTTAGAAGCTTTGTCTAGTTACTATTGCATTAAATATATTTCAAGAGTCTAAGGATAGGAGAAATCGTTGGGGCCTAGAAGTTCCTACACCCTAGTTGAATATTCTCTCAAAATCTTGGTGCTTGAGGACTTAAGGTGCTACTCCTCAAGTTTCCACCTTTTTATCTCTTAGACAAGTAAAATCATTGTTATTTCTCCAAGTTATTGTGCTGATGTAATTGACTCCATAAGTCCTAAATGGCACTAGTTCTCACTTCTCTCTTGTTGAAGGATTGATCAAACACTCAAACACTTTCTCCTAAGGTTTTACTAACTATCTCTAACCCTAGTTTAGCCTAGATCACTAACTTATTTGCTGCTGTTATAAATGTTTGCTACAGCCATCTAATTTCTGCAAATTTTCTGCATAATTGACATCAATTGTTGGTTAATCACTTCAGAAATTGCTTGTGACAAGTTATTATCATTCCACATAGTTAATGGTATCTTTTCATTGTCTTTTCAAGCTTTTCTGAGGAGTATTTGTTGCATCTGTTACATTTTATCAATTGATGTTGTAAACTTATTGACTGCTGCAATTTCATATCAGCTAGCACTTATTGTCATTGTCTATTGTCTACTGAGATATTATTATCATATTTGTACTTGGGATTATTGTATATGCATGCTATATTTTCTTATTCCAGGAAGGTACACCAAGCACTTCATTAACCTCAATTTTTAGACACAGACTTAGTGACTTTGGTAACCAGTGAGAGGGGGGAATATATCTTGACCATAGCCCTAATTTTCCATCCCTTTAGGTTACCGGGGGCGCCTCCCCTAGGGTAGACCTTTCCTATCCCTAAAAAGTGGGGATTTCCTATTAAGGTGACAGTGATAGGATATCCTGTTTGTTATGCCAATATCCCTTACTTGTCTTGGGCTTTGGGAAAGTACATATTGTGCGATAACAGTGACTTCCAGGTGGCTCTATAAAATCAAGTATGTTGTTGATGGCAACATTGAGAAATACAAGGCTTAGTTTGTCGCTTGAGGGTTCTCACAGGTAGAGGGAGTTGATTATGATGAGACCTTTGCTTTAGGAGTTGATTATGACCTGGACTATGTGAGAGGAGATGGAGTCAGATTGATTGGCTACATAGACTTAGATTGGGCAGGATGTGTTATTGACAAGAAGAGTACTTCAGGTTGTTGCTTTGGATTGGGCTCAACAATTGTATCTTGGTTCAGTCGGAAGAAAAAGTTAGTGGCTTTGAGTTCTACTGAGGATGAGTATATGACAGCCAGTCAGGCCAGTTGTGAGGCCATATGGCTTCGCAAGTTGTTGGTTGGGATATTTGGTGTGTAGTTGAGGCCCGCGATGATTTACTGTGACAATCAAAGTTGCATAAAACTCTTTGAGAATCCATTTTTTCATGACAGGTCCAAACACATCGAGATTAGATATCACTTCATCCGGGACTATGTTCAGAAAGGGGCAATTGAGCTTCAGTTTATATCAACTAATGACCAGGTAGCGGACATTCTCACTAAGGCTTTGGGAAGAGGCAAGTTTGTACCCTTCAGAGATAAGCTGGGAGTAGTGAGGAACACTTTCCTCGGTAAGAGGGAATGTTAAAAAGTGTACCAAGGATAAGTGTTTCTCACAACTTAGGCACCTAGGTGTGAGAAAGTGTCCAATGTGGTCCCTAGCACATTCATTTTATGAGAAATAAAATTAAAAGTGACTTTTGGAATATTTGTGAAGTGGGTGACTTAAAGGTCATTAAATCACCACCATTGATCTCAATGGGCCAAGATCTAATCTCCACCATTGGATCATGTGACTCTTCACCTTCCTCTCATGAGTCTAACTAGGGATTGAGGCACACCCGCCTTTGGCATTCTTCATGTGCATTTTGGAGAGTGAATGAGAGAGAGAAGTCAAGCTAGAGAAGAGAGGCGAACTTGCTGAAATTGGCACACATTTCAAGGCAATCTTGTGGCAGGCAAATCGAGGCAAAAGGTACAACAAGTACAGGGTTGTACAATATAGATTTTGAGTAGGCAGTACATCAGTACCTTAGCATAGAAATCAAGGAAGTGGTCTGTACGGATTTTTGGGCAAGTTTGGAACATAAATCGAGGAACTCAGCTGCCATACATTTTTGGAAAAGAGAGACAACAAGATAGCACAATTTTCAAGGCAACCGTACAACATTAATTGTTGTGACAGTCGTACTCTGTATGGATTTCGTAGCACATAAATGGAGGATTTGTTTGGCACTCATTTCAAGGCTATGTGTGGTGCACAAAAAACAAGATAAGTCTGCATTTTTTATTGCTGAAGATGACTGTTGTAAAAGAAATTCTCTCTGAGCTCTGAATAATAAAAGCCTCCCCTCTCTCACTAGTTTTCCCCTTGTGGGTTTTTCCAAGGTCTATTTTGACCAAAATTCTTGTGTCCAATTTTTCTGGGTATGAGTTTTATTTCTGCATTTATGGTTGTAGCAGACTTAATGTGTTTCCTATTATGAGTTATTTTTATGCTAACTAATTTGGAACAGAAAATGCAATGTGGGTTGGGCATTAAACTATGATGTATCTCATTGAGACTTGAAGCTGGGTTGGGGATTGATTTTCTACATTCCCTCATACATACGTGTGGCTTCTCTCCCTTGGCTGAAAAACTAAAAAGAAGTCCAGAAACCCTAGATTTGTCCAAGTGAAGAATTTCCTTGCTGAAATTGCCACCCCAATCTCCTTGGCACAAGTGCTCACTCACTTATGCCAACTCCATATTGTCACAATGAGTGTCTCCTCACATTGTCTCTCCTTTTATAGGAGCATAATGAGTGAGTTTAGGAACCCCTTCTAAACTCAACATTAAATTAGAATTGTTCATTCCTCCATGTGGGTGTGAAGCCCCACCAACACAATTCCAAACCCCAGATCCATACAAAAAGGGTTTTCTCAATGTAATGTGAGTGCCAACAAAGATTCCTTGCTGAAATTGCCACCCCAATCTCCTTGGCACAAGTGCTCACTCACTTATGCCAACTCCATATTGTCACAATGAGTGTCTCCTCACATTGTCTCTCCTTTTATAGGAGCATAATGAGTGAGTTTAGGAACCCCTTCTAAACTCAACATTAAATTAGAATTGTTCATTCCTCCATGTGGGTGTGAAGCCCCACCAACACAATTCCAAACCCCAGATCCATACAAAAAGGGTTTTCTCAATGTAATGTGAGTGCCAACAAAGATTCCCACATGCCTGACACCAAGGCCTATGTGGGAATACCTCGCGATGCTATAAAGAATCAACACACACTAGCTGCCATTTTTGCCAAACTTTTAAAAAGGAAAAAGGATACATTGATCCTTTTATTTCTATATTTTAAATGATGAAGGAGACGCATATGGTACAGGAAGACAATACGATACCTCCCTTCGCATGTCAGATATTTTTGCAGGAAAAACGCTAGGTCCCTCCACAAATCGTTGAGACAAAATCATGGAAAACCTTTTGCCCAAACCTTTGTTTGCAGGGAATAAACCTTGTCTGCTGGGAATAAACCTTCATCTACAGGAAATAAATCTGGAAAGTTGGATGCTGTTGGTATATGATAACTTTTACTACTGACATAAATCATTGATAAAAGTGATCCATCTTATTGAAACAACTGATTATTTTAAAATTTTTATAGGAAATCTGTTCAAAGATTGAGATTCCTGTAATTATGGGAAATAAAAAATACTCTGTTTTATTGTGAACTCTACTAGCCAGTTTCCTGGTTTTCAAGCAGAGGTCATGTTCATCTATGCCAGAAGACCGGTTTTCACAGTTGAACCTTATTTTTCTCTTTACTTTATCTATTATATATATATATATATATATATATATATATATATATATATATATATATATATATATATTTTATTTTTAGGAAAAATAAATTCAGGATGGAAATTAAGAGGGTTACCCTCCTCACTCATAACTTCCACTTCAGATTGCTGAAGTAAATTGGAAACAAATTCATCTCGAGACATTGGCTTATGATAGAATTTCAGTCTGTGGCCATTATCCAAAAATGAAATTTCCGAACCATCAATTGCTTTGACCTTCACAGAGCCATTGTAAAAAACGGCATCAACTTCATAGGGACCGAGCCAGTGAGTGGAGAACTTACCCTTGAAATTTTTGAATTTGGAGTCAAACAGTAAAGCCCAATCACCGACTTGAAACTGCTTATTTTTTATAAACCTATCATGCCATTTTTCCTGCCGTGTTTGTACAAGAATTGTCCTTTCCAAGGTAGCTTGGCGTATCTCATCTAGCTCATTTAATTGTAAAATTCTTTGTTGTTGAGCCTATGATAGATCTAATCCCAATTTTGCTGCAATTTTGTAAGTCTTTATCTAAAACTCGATGGGGCGGAGTACCTGCTTGCCATATACTTGTTCATATGGGGTGAAACCGATAACATCTTTCCATGTAGTTTTGTAATCCCACAAGGCCTTTGGAAGTTTTTCTGCCCAATCTGTTCGATGGAGCTGAACTGTCTTGGTCATAATCACTTCTAGAACCTTATCTATAGATTCCACTTGGCCATTGGCTTGTGGATGATATGGAGTAGACTTATGGTACTTTATCTTGTACTGCTTCACCATTGACTGAACTAGCTCGGAGGTAAACTATGCCCCCTGATCAGTCACAATCTCTCTGGGTACCCCAAAACGAACAAAAACATATTCAAACAAGAAATCTACTACTATCTGTTCAATGGCATATGGTAAAGCTTTGGCTTCCGTCCATTTGGTAACATAATCTGTGCAAACTAAAATATAACTCTTTTCCCTTGATGTAGGATTGATGGGCCCTACAAAATCTAAAGCCCACTTCTCAAATGGTTCTATAAGGACTTGAGGCTGGAGTGGCATCTCATTAGCTACAACTGGACGACCCATCCTCTACCAACTATCACAGCTCCTAACCTACGTTTTGGCATCTTTGAAAAGTGTGGGCCAAAAGTACCCTAGGCGAAGGATTTTGTAGGCTGTCCGTTTGTCTAAAAATTGTCCACCGCAGGGCTCATAATGGCAAGCCTTTAGAATTTCCTTCATTTCATCCTCTCTAACACATCTACGAATAATCAAATCTGCTCGAGTGTAGAAAATGTCTCCTCCCTTCTAAGAGTATTTAGCACTTTGCCTGATGTTCTTATGCTTTTCCTTTGGTGAAAAGTGCGGTGGAAGTTTTCCTGTAGACAAATAATTTAGAATTTCAACAAACCATGGAGTTTTAAAAGAAATTGCAAAAAGATGTTCATCAGGAAAATTGTCTTCTACATGAATTGTCTCACCAGGATTGTTGATACGAGAAAGGAAATCTACTACCTGATTTCCTTTCCCGGTCTATCTAAAATAGTGATATTAAATTCCTGTAATAGTAGAAGCCATCTTGTTATTCTGCCATTTGTTATAGGTTTATTCCTTAAATACTTGATGGCATAATGATTTGTGCACAAAGACTTCATATCCTGTAATTTAATGTCAAAATTTATTAATTGAATAAATAATTGCCAAAAATTCCTTCTTCGTAATAGTATAGTTGAGTTTAGCAGGAGTCAGAGTTTTATTGACAAAGTAAATAACATATGCTTGTTGATTTTCCTTCTAACCCAAAACCGCTCCTATAGCTGAATCAGATGCATCCATGGATATGTGGAAAGGTAAAGTCTAATTTGGTCCTCTCAGCATTAGAGTCGTGGAAATTTTTTCTTTAAGTGCATCAAAAGCATCCTGACAGTTAGTATTCCAATAAAATTCAACATCCTTTGCAAGCAATTTAAATAAAGGTGAGGCAATTTTTGTAAAATCTCTTATAAACCGTCTATAATACCCCGCATGTCCTAAGAAGCTCCTCACATCCTTTTGAGTGGACAGAGTTGGTAAATTGACAATCACTGCGATCTTTTCTGGATCAACCTTAATACCTGTAACTCAAACATGATGACCAAGCGCAATACCTTCAGTATACATCATAAAACATTTTTCATTACTTAAGGCAAGGTTTGTTTCTTGACATCTATTTAAAACTTTTTCTAGGTTATCTAAGGCTTCTCCAAAAGTATCCCCATAAACTGAAAAATTGTCCATGTACACCTCTACACAATCATCTATTAAATCAACAAAAATAGCCAAGACTACCCTTTGGACTGTGGCAGGTGCATTACAAAGTCCAAAGGGTAATACCTTGTAGGCATAAGTTCCCCAAGGACAAGTAAATGTCGTTTTGTGTTGGTCTTCAGGAGCTATTCTTATTTGGTTGTAGCCACTGAAACCATCGAGGAAAGAAAAGTATTTCTTTCCAGCCAACTTGTCCAGGACTTGGTTTATGAAAGGTAGAGGGAAGTGGTCTTCAAATGCGGCTTTATTGAGTTCTCTGTAATCTACACATACCTGCCATTTGCCATTCTTCTTGGGAACTATTACCAAGGGTGAAACCCATTGGATATTTGATATAGGGTAGATGAAATCTACGTCTAGAAATTTTTGAAGCTCCCCTTTTACAATGTATTTTAGGGCTGGGTCCATTCGTCTTTGTGGTTTTCAAATGGGTTTAACATTTTCTTGTATGTATATGTGATGGGTACAAGTATCGGGATGGATGCCCCGCATGTCAATGTAATCTCAGGCAAAAGCTTTAAACAGTTTCTGCAAAACTAAAATTAATTGTTTCTGCTAGAACTCATCAAGATCAGAATTGATGTTTAAACTTTTTCCAGGAGAAATTTCAATAACTTTATTACGGGAATTTGATACAAAATTTACAGGAAACACAATTTGAAATAAAGATGTTAAGCTATATGTTGTACATGTCTCCTGAAAATTCTTCCCAACAAGGTAATCAACAAAAAAATGTTCAAATTTTGATGATGAAACTTGTAAAATTGATATAGATGTAGATGGTTCATAATTTATTGCTTGCCCACTAAAATACGGAGGGAAATCAGGATGAGAAATAAAATGATTGAACTGATTTTCATTTGTATTTTCCTTAAGATTTAAAGCTTGTACAATGTGTTGCTACCTTATACACACCTCGGGTCACGTGGAAGAAATCTTTAATCCACCGGTTGTGTCCTTGATGGCAAGTCTTGAGTCGAGATATTGTCACTCAACACTCGACTCCTCCGTCTAGGCCAACTCCTAGTGAAGCCAAGGGGGGTGGTCTCTAAGAAAATAACTAAGAATAAATAAGCTAAGTACAAAAAGGAAATCTAGAAGTTTATTTCGAGACAAAAGCAAAAGAAACTATTTTAGCAGTGTATATGACACATACAATAGAATTTGCTTATGATAAAGATATAAGACAAGTAAAACACTTCACCATATATCATATAGATTGAAAGCAAATGCTACTACTTGAAATGAAATGACAATAAACAAAAGTAAATATAGACCAGTGTCAATAATGTAAAAGTTGTTGCAAGATGTAAAATGCTGATGTAGGAGGATATGTTGCAATTCTCTTGATAATTTTGTTATTATGATGAGTTCTTAAGTTCGTGGGTTTATTGTGAAATGGCTTGATGAATTGCAAGACCTGATCCGGATTATTTTTGGCACGAAATGAGAGTAGAGATATAACACAAAAATATTCAGAGATATTGCAAGAGAGACAACAATATAACAGAGATATAGCAGAAACAAGATTCACAGATATATAGTAATACACGATTTCTATTAATGAAATAAATGTACAGAGACTGTAAAATACAGAGTGAAAGACTCGCTAGAATGGTGGCAGCTTATCTCTGAGAAGAGATGT
>JZKD02S0137555.1:10730-23892 GCA_000966675.3 Picea glauca
AAGATTGTTGATCGATCTACCAATCTCAACGACGAATGAACCCTAATTTAAGAGAAATCCTTAAAGAAGAACTTAAAAAATTGCTCAATGCAGGGTTTATATATCCTATATCAGATAGTGAATGGGTTTCCCCGTTGGTAATAGTTCCTAAGAAAAATGGGAAATGGAGAGTATGTGTGGATTATAGATCCTTAAATAAAGCTACTTAAAAAGATCACTTTCCATTATCATTCATTGATCAGGTGTTAGACATTTTGTCAGGGAAGAAAGTTTTCTCATTTTTAGATGGTTTCAGTGGGTATAATCAGATCAAAATTGCACCTCAAGATCAAGATAAAACCACTTTTACTAGCTCGTGGGGAACCTTTTCTTATAGAGTTCTCCCATTTGGACTATGTAATTCACCCGCAACCTTCCAAAGAGAAGTTATAGGAATCTTTTCTGATATGCTTAATGACTCTATGGAAATGTTTATGGATGACTTTACTCCTTATGGTATTTCTTTTCAGGAAGCACTACAAAACCTTAAGAAAGTGCTTAAACGATGCATACAAGCCCAACTCTCCCTAAGTATAGAAAAATGTCATATGATGATGAGTGAAGGAATAGTGCTTGGACATTTTATCTCATCTCAAGAAATTCAGGTGGATCCATCCAAGATACAAGTCATTAAAGACCTTCCTACTCCCAAAACCCAAACAAAGGTAAGAAGTTTTCTAGGACATGCTGGATACTACAGAAGATTTAACAAAAACTTTTCCAAAATAGCTTCTCCCCTGTTTGTGTTACTGATGAAAAATGTTGAATTCAAATGGACTAATTCTTGCTAGGAAGCATAGAATACACTTAAACATCAGTTATCTATAGCTCCTATTCTTCGAGGACCTGATTGGACACTTCCCTTTCATATATCCTCGTATGCTTCAGATACTGCAATAGGAGTTGTCTTGGGACAAGAAGAAAATCATCTTCCTTATGTTATTTATTTCATTAGCAAGAATATGACTCTTGCTAAACTCAATTATACAGTTACCGAAAAGGAATTCTTAGCAGTTATATATGCTATTAATAAATTTAGACATTACATTACTGGCTACTCTACTCTTGTCCATACTGATCGCTCAGCTATCAAATATCTAATGAACAAACCTATCACAAATTCTTGAGTCACCAGACGGTTACTATTATTGCAAGAATTTGACATTACAATTGTAGATAGACCAGGAAAAGAAAATGTAGTTGTCGATTTCCTTTCTCGGTTAAAACCTGATGATGACACCCCAGTAGATGATTCCTTTCCTGATGAATATCTATTTGTAGCATCTGCTCACTCACCTTGGTATGAAGACATCACTAATTATTTAGTTGCAAGGAATTTACCACCACACTTATCCCACCGAGAGAAAAGAAGAATAATTCAACAAAGCGCTAGGTATAGCTATATAAGTGGGTGTGTTTTCCACACAGGACCTGATCAATAAATCCAAAGATGCATTAGCAAAGATGAGGTTTATAATCTACTAAAATATTGTCATGATGGCCCTTGTGGAGGGAATTTTGCTAATAAGACAACAAGACATAAAATTCTCAGGATGGGGTACTATTGGCCCACAATTTTCAAAGATGCAAAGAAATATGTCTGGACCTGTGATAGCTGCCAAAGAGTGGGACAACCTAATCATAGAGATGAAATGTAATTAAACCCCCAGATAGTACTTGAACCATTTGAAAGATGGGCCTTAGACTTTGTAGGACCCATTAACCCCCCATCCAATCAAAAAGTTTACATAGTGGTCTGCACAGACTATATGACCAAATGGGTGGAAGCTAAAGCACTCCATAGAGCGACCGAAGAAGCAATTATAGATTTCTTATTTGAAGACATCTTCATCAGATTTGGAGTGCCAAGAGAATTAGTTACAAATGGAGGACCCCCTTTCACTTCTCATGGTTTTAAATCCACCCTTCAAAAATATCATATTCAGCATAGAATGAATACAACATACCACCCCCAAGCCACTGAACAGGTGGAAAGCACAAATAAAGTAATAGAAGTCATTCTCACAAAAATAGTGAAGGAAAACAGAAAGGACTGGTCTCACAAGCTCCCTGAAGCATTATGGGCCTACATAACTACCTAGAGAAATACTACAGGATTCTCTCCCTATGAATTAGTCTATGGAAAGAGTGTTGTATTTCCTATGGAATTTGAAATCAAAACCTTAAGGACCTATTTAGCTATCAAACTTGATTTGACCGATGCACAAACAACCAGGTTGCAACAGCTTAATGAATTGGATGAAAAAAGACTAGATGCCATTCATCAGACAACTATGATTCAACAACAAAGATCAAAATGGCATGACAAAACTATCAAGCATAAGCACTTCCAAAAAGGTAATTGGGCCCTACTGTATGACTCTTGGTTCAAATAATTTCAAGGGAAACTACGTACAAGATGGCTTGGACCTTACAAATGGTCATCGGCTCCATCTATACCAGCGCCCTATTTCCAAAGAAGATTTTAAGGCCACATGTGTGGCAGACTCTTATTACCTCTTTTTAGAGGGGGCTCCTACCCCTCATTGTAATTAATTCTTTTTAAGTTGATTTCTTTAGTATTAGATTAGATTTTGTTTACTAATAATCCTTGTCAAGAAATACCATGTTACAATCGATTTTTGCAAATTCCCAATCAAAGCACAGGCCTACTAAGAAAGGATGATCCTAGTTCAAGAAGAGGAAAGTTTTCCCATTGCTGAAACACCATTGTTCAACAACTCTTTTCTCTTTCTTCATTGCTGAAACACCACTGTTCAGCAACTTTTTGACTTCCCCACTGCTGAAACACCACTGTTCAACAATATTTCACACCATTTTCCCCCATCATTGTTCAACAACCCTTCACCATTTCCCCATTGCTTAGACACCACTGTTCAACAACCCTTTGCCATTTTCCCATTGCTGAAACACCACTGTTCAGCAACCCTTCACCATTTCCCCATTGCTGAGACACCACTGTTCAACAACCCTTCGCCATTTTCCCATTGCTTAAACACCACTATCAACAACCTTTCGTCATTTCCCCATTGCTGAAACACCACTGCTCATCAAACCTTCACCATTTTTCCATTGCTGAAACACCACTGTCAGCAACCTTTCGCCATTCTCCCATTGTCGAAACACCACGGTTCCGCAATTCTTCACATTTTCCATTGCCAAAACACTACAGTTCATAAATTCTTCATATTTTCCAGTGATGAAACAACACCATTCAGCAATTGTTTCACCCTTCATTCTATGGTTGAAACACCACTTCCTCAGCAGTATTCTGCAACAACAAACATTTCTCTTCTCTTCCTATGGCTGAAACACCAACTTTTCGACATTTTCTGTCAATAAGCTTTTGCGCTCTCATACTACATTTTATCCTTCCAGTCGACAAATCCTTGATACAATTCATCTAACAAATCAAAAATTCTCCGCCACAGCCACTGCAGAACTATTATGGATAGGCATTATATTTTGTTTGAAGTACGAATGAAAAGGTAAAGGTGAGGTATGTAAATTTTATGTAAATAAAATTAAGCTATAGTTAATGAGAAGATCCCAACTCATCATTACCACTCATGTAAAATCATTATTAGCCTCACTTAAAGGGGGGGGAGGAAATATCAAACTTGTTCACATGAATTAACCACTGCCATTCCTATTTACCATCCTTTCGTTTGATTCACCACCATTTGCATGCCTTCACTCGAAAAACTCACTCTGCACAAAAGATGTTACTCAACTCTTTGACGGCGTATTCTACTAAGCTATTAGCTATGGGAGGCTCTGTTATATGGTACAAACCCACCATGATAGCCCTATTAAAACACTATCCCAAAGCCTATCAAACTTTTCTGTAGGCAGGATGGCTGGGTTATTTTCAGAGACTCCAGGGATTTGATCAACAAAAGGTTCTCCAATTTGCTCAAAATATCCAGGAAGACCATTCCATTATTCAAGGGGTTTGGATTTCAATTACAGAAGAGGATATAGTGCAGGTTTTAGGTCTCCCTACCAATGGCATTCACATGTTCAACTGCAAACATATCATCCTGAATGCCCAGCGAGATTTCCTCTTGCCAGGGGAACAAATTGAACCTAAAGATCGGGGTGTCCGACTCATCTCATTGCCGCCTCCATGGCTGGAAGTTGCAAAATTCGTCAAACATTACCTTACCTGTGAAGGCCAATACCAGGTAGTGTACCAACATGATTTTATCTTGTTGTCTCATTTACGACATGATAGATTGGTGAACATTCCTTATTATTTTCTTGGTTGTCTTAAAAATATGTCGCACTACTGTAAAAAGGATAAATATACCACCTTTTCAATCACCCATCACCATCTCGTTCAACTGCTTATCCAAAAGGGTTTTGCTCAACAAAACCCTCCACCAAAAAATCCACCCATAGATCCCCAAGAAGCTGCTGAAATTCCTGAAAATCTGCAGGAACAACAACCCCAAAACCCTGTAGATTGGTTCCTACTAGTTCTGACTGTACAGGTGGCATATCAGTTGTGTTTCTTTTTGCAGACTGTTTATCTGCAACCTTTGGAGTTACCTCATCCGTTTTGTTTCTTGGCAAACTCTTTTTTGCCGGAACATTTGGGAGATTTTTATTTCTTGGTCTCAAATTACATTTTCCCTATAGTTCAGCAATAATATCGTCTACAATATTTTGATATGTGAAATCATTAGTCATATTATTGTTAACATGTTCTTCTGATGTACTTTCTTTACTTAAAGATGCTTCGTAATCCTGTCTTGATAAATAAGGGGATTTATTATCATCAACAAGGTTACTAATATCTTCATCGATTTCTTCAAAATCTCCTAAATCTTCCTCTCTGATATAGTTTTCATCTTTAAAAGGTGTTTGAATTTTTTGATCTTCATTTTTAATTATTTTCTGTGGTCCCTGAGATTCAGGATTTCTTCGAAAATMTTTTCTGGGGAAATTATCTCTTTTCGATTTCTCTAGTTCCATTTTCGAGATCTTGTTTGAAAGTTCTTGAATGACGTTAGCCATCTCTTCTATTCTATCTCCCGAGGATTTTCCTGAGCCTGAAGGTCCACCTTTCTCTTTAAATTTTTTATTTTTTTTGTTTCCAGTTTCAGTCTTTGCTTTAAGTTTCCTTGATACCATCATATTTGATTCAATTTAAAGTGCATCATCCTGCATTTTCGTGAGATCTATTGATCTCCTTTCTCTCAATAATAAGGCAAAGTCATGGTCAAAAGTGCCAACAAAAGTCACTTTAGCTGCAGGTTGTGAAGGTTTAACCTCAACTGGAATTTTATTGTACAACTTATTGAACCTCTATGTGAATTCTAGAACCGACTCAAATTTTTTCTTTCTAAGGGCTCCAAATTCAGTTAAGTAGTAGAGGTGATCCTTCCTCTCTCCCCATTGTCTAATAAATGCACTTTCAAGTTATTCATAGGATCTTAATGATTCAGTTGCTAAGGATCTGAACCAGGTCCTCACCTGTCCCTCGAAAGTTTGAACGAGGAGTCTAGAATAAACATCTTCATGTTCTATTCGGAGTATGTCAGCGAATTGATCAAAAATGTTTATATGTTCTTGGGCAGTCAAATCACCCTCCCCTGTAAATTTCAGAAGGCTTTTCATATAATTCTTGGGGAGATCATGTAGAGGAATAGGAAGAACAAGGGGAGCATATCTAGTAGCCACTTTAGCGAAAATCCCAGGAAGCGGTACTTCACCACCTCCAGGGGCACCACCAGGGGCACCACCACCTCCTTGTGTAGCCATGGTTAGATTTGGGACTGAAGTTTGGACAATGTGAGGAGAAGATTCTCGAAAATCTAGAGAAGAAACTTCAGGAAATGAGAAAGTATCAAATGAGGGGGGAAGTGAAAGTGATATTTCAAGAGTTTCCAATGAGTGTGATTGGGTAAAGTCAGGTTGATCTATAGTATATGTAGACAAAAAGACTTGTTTAAGTGATTTTCGCGATTTTAAATTTTTTTCCAGATCAGAGACTAGTGATGTCTGCTTGCTATCTGGGTTTTTTCTGGTGTTCTTTCGGCTACTAGCCAGTTTAATTATTGTGGAGTCACCAAGTGAAAAACAATATCCTTAGAAGGTTTTATGTTCTTGTTCACTATCAATAACAGAAAATGTCAATGTCATTCTTCCCAGGGAAAAGATTCGTTTCTTCATTCCCTGGCAACGACGCCAAAAAGATGTTGTTCCTGATTTTATGTTTTAAGGCTATAAAACATACCGTCAAGGCATCCGTAAATGATTTAAAGAAAATATTTGGAAATAAAGAATCAGATAAATATTAAAATAGTTTCCATTTCTCAACTTCCTTTGTCTTTTTTCCTGTTGTTCTTGGATGTTAATGTCTCGCTCAATAGCAGCCCATGATCTCTCTAACTCAACCCGGTTAGTTGTTGTTTGCAAAATGGTATTGAATAAAATTAAGGCAATACTAGTTTGATCCTGAAGTTCCGGTTCAGCATTGGGTTGTCTGCTATTTAAGACAGTCATGGATGATAAAACTTTATTTGTTTATAAGGATTTTAATCTGTTTGTTACTTCAGATTTCCAGAGATGAGATCAAGGAAAACAATTTTAAAATCTAAAATAGTAATGTAAACACATTCAAGGTCATTTCCTAGTTTTGTAACAATTTTGAGAATTTTAAACAACAAATAAACACTACAGAGAAATATAAGTCTTTAATCAAGAAAGAATCTCATATTTCAATAGACAATGATGAAAGAAAAATGAGGTTTCTAACAAGAGTTAAGTATTAAGGAGCAAAAKTTTTATAGSTCTTAAAATTACTAAAAGTGATTTCAATGGAAAAACTGTAAATCATTTGACATCCAAACCAATMTGAAATATAAATCAACAATGTATATAACTTCAAATTGATTACTTGTTAGAGAAAACATTAAAGGAAAAATTCAACAAAGTATACTAAACAAGGAGAAGACACATAGCTACAAAGTTGCAGGATCCARAATCTCGTTTGTGATCTATATTSTGATGTATTTCAAAACTAATATTACAAAATGGCTCTCTCCAAAATTTCTGAAGCSTTTTCTCAGCCTTTAGAAACYATATTTATACATTTTCATCAAAGTTTCTCTTTGGCAACTAACCAACTTCCTAATATTTCGGTTACATAAAATAATGTCAAYTGTTTACAATTYCTTTTAATTTCTAATAAATAAAACATTTAAAAARGGTTTTAAACTTGCACTGACGAACTTCCTTTTTCCACATMAATACACTGAACGCATTTCCCTATAAACTTCACAAAGATCCTCGGAGCATCGGGGATCTCATTTTCTTCAAATGAGAAAAWTTTCTTTTGCAWTTCGAKCAACCGACTTTCTATCATTCTWTCTGTGAATTTAACAGTTTTCAATTTTAGACTTGAAGTCACCATCCACTTGTTTATCTTTGTGATGTTGATCAATTTAATGTTTGAAATCTTTGMTTTCTTTTCCTCCAACTCTTCTCTAAACCTCAGCTGGTGCTTGGCAATATTGATTTCGCCTAACAATCYGGAATAGTCATCTGTTCCGATATTCAATGAATCTTTTTCAAAGAGGTCAAAGATTCCCTRGCAATCCTCATTAACTTCTCTTGTGATTCATTTATATTTAGCCARTTTTGTTTCCSACACTTTTATCATTATATCCCCTTTAACCTATTCAGAAATAGATAATTTMTGAGTCTTTCCTATTTCTTCCTTTGATGATGAAGCCACTRCCTTCTGAAACGTTKCTCTAGCTGCTTTTGCCTCCCTTTCTTTCTGGAACACATTCTCCAAAGAATTATTTGATTCCTGAAAATAATTCTRGATTACTTCCAGATTCAAGAACTCTTTTTGTTGTTCTTCCTCTATTCTCAAATATATCTCTAGTTCTTGTGTCCTAAAATTTTCAAGTTCTACTACCTGGTTAGTAATAGAAACAATCTTATCTTGCAAATGTTTGTTCTCTTCTCCCATCTTTCGAACCTATTCCTCTGTGACCTGTATTAAGTGTTTTGCCTCATCCAAGTCTTTATTTAATTTATGGATTTCTTGCATATCCTTTAGTCTAGCTTGTTCTAGACCCTTCTATATTCCCCAACTAATATTTCTTTCATTTTCTTTTAGTTTGTCTTGCAACTGGATTATTGGTTGGTCCTTCTGTTCAAGCATAGTTGTTAAATTTCCAACAGAATACATACTAGCTAATGCTATAGCACCCATTGTACCTGCTAATTCTATAGAAAACTCTCTTTCCTTGAGTTTCTTTCCATCTTTGATAACTCTATGATTTTTAATCATTCCTTCTCCTCTTGGATGAATTTCTTGTTTCAAGACTGCTCTTCGCCTTTTGTTGAAAAAGTAATCTGATGGGGGGATTTCATCTCTTGAAATCGGCTCTATATCACTGACATATAAAACTCCTTCAAGGGGGGTTCCAAAAGTCGACTGTAATGGAGTTAAATAGGTAATAGGACTACCAAGTTCTCTTGAAGTTGTTCCTCCTATCTTTTCCGGAACATTCTTCATGATTTATGGAATTGTTTCTGTCTCTTTTCCCTTATATATTCCCGATTCTTTTGCTTGAGAACCCTTTGCGTCTTGGGAAGGTATCTCAGTAGTCTTCAACATACCTTTTTCATTTACTTTACCCTGAGTATTAGTTTCAAACCCTGGAGGGGTTTCTTCCTTTTCTTGCAATGGGGTCAAAATTTCACCCTGTAAAATCTTAGGCAGGCAGCTTTGCCTATGGCTTTGAAAAGATGCAAACCCAGCCTGTGAGTCAAGTGGCAAGGCTTGGACTCTGTTCAACACTTATTCATAAGACTTAACATCTTTAAAAATATCATCATAAACAAATATTTCATGTTCATATGCCTTTAAATTACAATGTATGTAATGCCTACTTATTATTTGGTAGGGGTCAAATTTTATGTGTTCAATATTTACTAACTTCACTTCTTCCAATGACTTGGCCTCTACCTTAGAATGGCCTAAATTTGATAAAGTAAATTTCCCAATATGAACAGGGAAAGATGGCCATGCTTTTTTCTGAAGTTCTTTTAATTCCAACCCAACATTTCCCTTGGCTATCTGATGAGCTACTTCTCTGCATACCAATCTGTCTGGTAAGAATTTTGGGAGTACATGAGGGGGAATGGAACAACCATAAACCCTAATATATGAAAACTTTTCCTCAATAAACCAGTCCGCAACTGATTTAATACTTTCTATGAATGCATCAGAAATGCAAGGGGGTTCGCATCCAAAAAATAATTTGTGCATAGGAATAATGACAAAATGACACACCTCGTAAAATGCCTCTTTAGCATTTTCTTCCCAAAGGGCTGAGTGATATTTATGAACAAGCTCTAGGCAGGAAATGCTCCAACTACAATTCATTAATGGAAAGGGGGTCATAAAACATATTGCATCCATAATATATGCAAACATATAAAAATACACTGGTTGTCCTTTTGACTTGGTTGCTTTGTAGTTTAATATTTCTTGCGTTAGGTTATCAAACAAAATTTAATGCCAGTTAAATCCATTTCCTTCTGAAACTTCCTCTAAGAAGGGTACCTAGTCTGCATGAAAGTGATAGGGATCTTTTCTCCCGAAAAGTCTGCATAACATCATGGCTATATAAACCATATATTCATTTAAGGAAGTTGTATCATAAATCCCATGAGAATCAACTCTAAGCTTTGCTTCAGACCTCACCCATCCTCTAATCATGTCGAGGTATGTATGGTCTGCCTCAATACATTCTTTTCTCGGAAACTCAGCTAAAAATTCAGCATTAAAGGTGTGTTTGTGGTTCGGCGAGAGTTTATACATTACTTGAATGTGCTCAGGCCTGAATGAGCCGACAATAGCTCCTTGCTCATTCTGAATCCTCCTTGTTGGGATATCTACCTTATCCAGAGCCTAGAGGACCATATCAGTATATGCCACTAGCCTCGGACACACAACAAATTTATGAAGTTCAGACTCAACAATGTCCCGGAGATGATTTTTAGAATCACGGTCAACATTCTGTAGCTCGTACTCCAATAATTCAGAAATTCCAGTTCATGATTTGATGGAGTGTATGGCGTGTGGAGTAGTATCAGAGATAATATCACCTTCCTGTGTGTCTTCATTTTTCTTCGATGCTTTTTTAGGTGCCATGGCTCTACGTTTGACTTGAAAACCTATCACGGACAGTGGATGAATAAGCTTATCTTTAAAATGAAAATACAGATGTTCGATAGTTTACCTTGAATATATTTTAAAAATGACGAGACTTGTGCAACTGTCACGAAATTAAAACTCTTAATGCAAAATATATTTTTGGAGATATGCATTTAATTTCCATACTTAGACGCTCTCGGCTTTTCAAATAAAACGAGAAACTTTCTTAATCGAAAAACGAAGCATTAATGAACACTTAAAGAAAGATTAACTTTAAAACTGTTTTAGAAAGAGGATTTATTAGTGTTAATTATGGATTAAATATGAAAAAATAACTTTTCGGGGTTTCGGAAGTCTTGATGTCAAATGGTATGTCGTCAAAAAAACCCGATCCCCGAAATCACGAAATCGTGACGGCTTGTTTGTTTTAAACATGACTTAATTTATCTTAATTAACTGCATAATCATGATTAGGGAAAAAATATAATTAGTTTAATCTAATCAGGATTTCGAATATCGAGATTTTGGGAAACAAGATGACAAGAGACGTGCTCTCATAGAACTGCGAATCCCAAAATCGCGACGTAATTATGTTAACTTTAAAACTTACTTAGAAGAGATTAAACTAATTCATGTTTTAATTAAGATTTAAACATATCGGTAAATCGGAGATCGAGGTTTCGTGATTCAATTTTCATCAAATATTTGTTTTCAAAAAGTCCCGAATCCCGATTTCTTTAACGCTTTAAATAAAAAATCGTGAATTTTAAATTACAACATGTTTTAAATAATTTTTCAAAAGAGCGTTGGAAAACTGATATTTTTGTAAACCTTTTTCCACTCGTTATCCAAAATAAACGATAAAAAGGCATCGCGAATTTAGAAATGATGAAATTCTTGTTTTAGAAAAGATGAAACCTTAAAAACACAAAATTAAAAATCTAGGCCTTAAGGATAAAATATTTAAGATCTGTTTCAACAAGGAATATGAGGAACACCTTAGGCTTGTGCTTCAAGTGCTAAGAGAACATCAAATCTATGCTAAATTTAGCAAGTGTGACTTTTTCCAGAAGAAAATACATTACTTGGGCCATGTCCTATATGAAGAAGGGGTAGAAGTAGACCCAGATAAGATCAGGTCTAGCATGGAATGGCCTACCCCGAAGGACATTTCAGATATCAGATTCTTTATGGGATTGGCAGGATACTATAGGAGATTTATAAAAGGATTCTCCAAGATTGAGTTTCCAATCACTACCCTCCATAAGAAAAGGACAAAATTTACGTGGACACAAAAATGTGAAGAAAATTTCAAACCCTGAAACATCTACTGACCCATGCACTCGTGCTGAAGATCGCCAATCCCGAAGTTGAGTTCCTTGTGTGCATAGATGCTTGTAAGGAAGGGATCAGAGGAGTCCTTATGCAAGAAGGAAGTGTGGTCTACTATGAATCCTGAAAGTTGAATGAGCACGAAGTCAACTATGTGACCCATGATCTAGAGATGGCCATCATAGTGCATGCCTTAAAAATGTGGAGGCATTACCTCCTAGGAAGGAAATTCGTACTTATGACAGATCACTGTGGATTACTATATATATTTAACCAACCAAAGCTCAATGCCACACAAGCTAGGTGGATGGCCCTCCTCAACAAAATTGATTTTGAAATCAAACATATTAAGGGAAAGGAAAATAGGGTGGTTGATGCCCTTAGCAGAAGCATGAAAACAATTCACCTGGAAGTAATAAGAACCTACAAGATGGATGTTAAGGAAAGAGTTAGAAATGCACAAGAGACAAACACATTCTTCCTGACCGTGAGCTCGTACCTGCAGCAAGAGCCCACAGGGATAAAGTATGGAGGCTACTAGATGATGGAAGGAGGTCTACTCACTTACAAAAATAGATTGTATATCCCAGATTGTGATGACTTGAAGAGGTTCATAATGGATGAACTGCACAAAATACCCTATATTGGTCATCCAAGATACCAAAAGATGATCATGACCACTAGGAAAAAATTCTATTGGCTTGGATTGAAGAAAGACATAGCTGAGTACTTAGCCAAATGCATAGAATGCCAACAGGTTAAAGAAGAACACTGACACCCAACAGGATTATTACAACCTCTACAAATCACGGAATGGAAATGGGAAACCATCTCCATGGATTTCAGCACCGGATTACCAACCTCGACCAAACAGAATGATGCCATAATGGTAGTGGTGGATAAATTGTGAAAGTCCACTCATTTTATCCCCATCAAGTCGACTTGTAAGGAAATAGACATTGCCAACGTATTCATGAAGGAGATATTCATACTGCATGGTATGCCGAAAGAGTTCGTGTCTGATAGAGACACAAAATTTACTTCCAACTTTTGGAAATCCTTGATGGCTGATTTGGAGACCAAGTTACTATTTAGCACAACCTATCACCCTCAAACCAATGGACAGATGGAAAGGATAAGACAAATATTAGAAGACATGCTTAGGATGCACGTAATGCATCAACCCAAAAAGTGGGAAGATTTCCTGCCACTGGTGGAATTCTCCTACAACAACGGCTACCAAGAATCCCTGAAGATGAGTCCTTTCGAAGTCCTCTACGGTAGGTCGTGCAATACTCCAATCAGTTGGATTAATCTCGTAAACAGAGTTACTATTGGACACAACATGTTGAAATAAATGGAACAACAAGTGATTCAAATAAAACAAATTCTAAAGGTTGCTCAGAACCGACAGAAAAGTTATGCCGACCAAAAGAGAACTCTAGGAGAGTTCAAGATGGGAGACCACATATACCTCAGAGTTAGGCCCAAAAAGAGTTCCCTAAATATGGGAGCATGTGCCAAGTTGGCACCTCCATATTGTGGACCCTTTGAAGTTCTATATAGAGTAGGACCTGTAGC
>JZKD02S0137566.1:6639-23892 GCA_000966675.3 Picea glauca
GCTAAAGACATAATAGCTCTAATGGAAGTATACCTAGCAACTAAAGCATGTTAAGAAATAGAACAAGCAAGACAAAAAACAAGAACTTGGCGGAAAAATCTTAAAGCCATCTCAACACTTGTATTCATCCCATGATATTAATTTATAGTGTACATGGAACTGACCACATCTAGATCTAGATCTCACTGACAACTCATCAGTGGATAATGATAAGACCTCATTAGTGGATAAGGATTACAACTCATAAGAAGGTGGTTTCAAACTGTGACTGTCTAGGGACTCATAATCTAACATTCCCCCTCCCCTCCCCTCAATCACAAGTCTAAATAATTATACTAGTACGGCAACATGAACTGGTGCATAAATTGGTATCACTTTAATCTTCAATCTGAAACTTCTGAACTGAGCTTCGATGAAGATATGCCTGGAAAACTGCCAATATGGATGTTGAACGGTTCATCTAAAATGAACTTTGAAAGAGAGTAAAATGTTTGAAAGTCAATAGCTACCATGTCTGAATATTCCCTGATTACTTGATCATTTGCCAAGTAAATTTGGCTAGAAGAAACTGCCATCTTCTACTATTTGGTGAACAAATAGGTTCATCGAAGCTATCTCTGAATTTAGACACAATTAGGTGTCGATCAACAACCCAATGAACATTTGAGGAGACCAATGGCAATATTGGGATTCCCAAATGTTTATTGATTTTTGTGATTGATAGGACTTTGAAACTCAAAGCCTGACTATCATCTTTGATATTCCCCCTTGTCGGGTGCAAAGAGAGAAGATTGTTGAAAACATATGAGCTTGAGCTTTTGGATTCTTTTGTTCTTCAATTGTATCTAGTGGTTTTTGGTTGAACACTAACCATTTTGACTGATTAATGTGGTGGTTTTCGTTGACCACTAACCATTTTTACTTGATACCATGTATATGATGGTTTTAGTTGACCACTAACCATTTTCACTTGATACCATATATATGATGGTTTTGGTTTACCACTAACCACTTTGATTTCATCAATGTACTCCCCCCTTTGAGGTGCAGTAGAGTACCATTTTATCAATGTACTCAATTTTCAATTTTTAGAAAGGGCCCCAGTCACACCCCAAATCATCATCTGTAACAATTGTTTGAAATCTATCTGCTTGTAGCTTCTTTATGCAAATATGTCATTTACCTGTGTCTGAACTCGACAGTAAGACTTATGCAACTTCTTGACTTGTTGATTCCATCACCAATAACTTATCCAACCATAACGAACTGATTTCTTTTTAGCTTTCTTCCTCCTTTTATATTTATCTAAATGATGATTTGTCTTCCCACAACAAAGACAAGGATGGAGTCAAAACACTGATTCTCCATACCAACTCGATGACAATGTTAGCTTTCCGATGTTGAACTGAAACAGGTGAAATGGAATCTCCTTGAAGGAATCCTACACTTCGGAAATGGATTGGTCTGAAATAATCGATAATATGAAAGGTAACCTCCTTATCATATCCAAGTCATGTTTTGTGTTTGTTGTTGTCGATTTTTTCCTAAGGTTTGATGATAAGCTTGCAAATATTTGTCTAAATCTATTGCTTGAAAATCTGTCGAAGTTGATTTACTGCATGATGTTGCACAATTGAAAGGTTTTCATCAGTAGACTCTTGAAATTCAGGTTCATGTTTAACTTCAGCTCCATTTGAATCTTCATCTATAGTTGAATTACTGTGTTGATCATGTACTAATTGCTGATTGGAATTTGGAATTTGAAATTGATGGACATCAAAATCGAATAAGGGATTGTTCTGAACAAAGATGAGTTCAGAATGTTGTAGAAGTTGTTGATTCTTTAGTTGTATTTCATCATTTTGGAGCTATGTTGTGACTTAGTCTAAAGAAGTTCAACTTTGGCTTGCAAAACTTGCAAACAAGTCAGGACAAATTGAAGAGTTCCTTTGTGGATTATGATTGTGTTGTCTTCAACGATGAGTATTAGAGTGTTTAGTAACTCTAACAATTCTTGAATTCGAGCCATTTAAAAGATTGAATGTGGCATCCTTGTGTAGGCAGGTCTTGGTATAAAAATTTAAATATCTTGAACATATTCAAAACATAGTGATAAGAAACTGTAATAAAAGCTAATTAGTGATTAGTTAGTGATTAGTTAGCACATCTGTTAGTTAATTAGCTCACTGAGAGACAGCTATCAACTGTCAACCACCTACAAGCCATGTAATAAAAAACATATTGAAGAATAATGAAGGTTTCCAGTTTCTGTCCCTGTTTTCTGTTTTCTGTTAACTGTTTTATCTCATACCACCTAGGGTCGTTCCAAAACGTGAGTAGCATATGCACATCCTTCAAATCACAATAGATCATGGGAGAATGAAGAAGGCAAGGCATATTTTTGAACTCTTGGGATTTCATTGATGCAGAGAAAGAAAAATTCAACTGCAACTGCTCTCGCATTCCACTTTACATGATATTTCCTATTACATTATTTTGGTTTTCCAAATAGTGGCATAGAATATATTCCAAATACACTGACAAACACAAAATTATTCTATTATAAAATAGATATTTGGTGCCAAACCTCTCCAACATAAAAATTAAATCATTAGAAATCTTGCTTCTAAAGTAATTCAATTGAAAACATACCCGGTGATGAAGATTGGAATTGATAAGATGGCAGATGCACACTACCAAAGAACCCATCAATTTGATGGTACTTTCCACAGCCTTTCCTAGCAGATAAGATAAGTTGTTCTTCGTCCCACCATTCCCTAAGAATTCTGAATTTAAGAGCAAGCATTTGTTCCTTGAAGTTTGAAAAATGCTTCCATTCAACAATCTTTTCTTCCATTTGCTTTCTATTTCTTTCATGTACCACAGCATTTTGTTTCAATACTGACATTTGTGAAACTTTAGAAAACAATAACCAAGAGCCACTAGCAGAATTTGTAGGCAAAGGCATTGAATTAAACAGTACTGGACTGCCCACTTTAGAATTCAATTGAAAAGTTGCCCTAGAATTATTTTTGATAGATGAATATGAACTTGAATCTTCAGCTATTACTGATTGACTTTCCACATCCTCATCTTCCAAATTAGCAGCCATGTTGTTAATACCACAATGCTCTGCTTCAGTACTTTGTCTTCCAACAGCCCACGTGACAGGTTTGCTGTCTTCTGTTCCCCTTCTCTGGTATTCAAATGGCAACTCTATCAAGCATTGACTTCTAACCCCCACTTCAGCTGACTTTGATGCCAACGAAGGTACTATAATTTTATCCTTATTTATGTACCCTGAAGAAGACGCTTTAATACTTCCAGTTAAATCCTTCAGAATTCTTTTTTCATCTACTTCTGCAAATGCTTCCTGTGAGCAATATACAAAAGCATCAGCACAGCCAGAATGACAATCCTCTGTTTGAATTTCAGAATTCAAAGATCCAAGTTCCTTCTCCACTCTATCAAACTCACACTCAACTCTCTCCAGTTTCTGTAATATTTCATTTTTTAATTCCAATTGCCTCTCAGATGGATATTGTATCTGAAAAGTGTCACCAGTCTTTGAATTTACTGGTGCAAAAGGATTACTATCCAAATACTGAGCATCGAATGGAGCTTCTGCATCAGGAATCTGAGAAACGCAGACTGGCAAAGTACCCTCTTCCAATGAACTGAATTCTCCATGTTTACAAATACTTGGAATATTATTGCACAACTTTTCGCAATCGACCAACTTAAAAGATCCACCCCTGAAGGAATATGCATGTTCATCTGCACATTGTAAAGCAATTCTAGAATCATATAGGTGAAGAAAAAACTAACATTTCACACTTCTGGTTCTCTATCTAAGGGTCATGCCACATCCTTTATCATCATATTAAAGGTAATGCATTGATAAATAACAAGTAGGACAAATCCTATATATTAATTGGAATAACTGCAGCCAAGGAGAAACACCTTTATGGACTTGAGAGGGAAAAGTCTAAAATATGAGTAGGGAAGGCCAACTCACACTGAAAAGGACTGGCAAGTATGAAAACTGCACTGCTAGGAAATAAGTGATGATATTGTCATAGCCCCGAGGGCTAGCTTGAGTGGTCTTGAAGCCAAACATGGGTCCTTTCAGAGATGGGAGGTCAGGGGTTCGACTCTCAATTCCCTCGGGATTAGGCCCCATAATCAGCACCAATGATCTACCCTGTTACTATCCGTGGATCATTGCAAAGTACTCAAAGGGTTTTCCACAAGGTTTTCCATGGAAAAAAAAAAAGGTGGTGATATTGGCCAGTTTGTTCCAAAAATGAGTTGAAATTGGAGAAAAATATTGATCTGATAAGTTTGTAGAATAGCTAGCCCAGTGGGCTAGCTTGAGTGGTTGAGTGCTTTGAGCTTCATGTAGGAGGTCTCGAGGTAGATCCGTTGGGTTGGCTGCCTCTATTGCGTGCCTCACCCAATGCCCCTACCAGGTCAGACACCTTAATCAGAGCCCAACAGGTTTCCACTAGGTACCATCCACGAAATGTGGGGAAGTGACCAGGGGCTTCCCCATGAGGTTTTCTTTACAAAAAGTAAGTTTGCAGCATAGGATCTATAGCACTAATCAGCATATCATAATGGAACATGAAAGAGAATGCAATGGAGCAAAAAGGAACAACTAAAGGGGTATAGGAGGCATAAAATGCACCCACCCATGCCCTCAGATGATATAGGTCCTTATCGGGATTGGAGGTTGTATCAAGCTTCTTCAATTCGGCTTTTCTCCATGCTAGATTATAAAAACATTAGAAATATCTGTAAAATATTACACTCTCGATATCAACCTCAATGTTTCTTGAAATATTATCCCTTCCCCATTTAATAAGTTGGTGTGCATTGGGCTCTAATCCCATATGACAAATACTCATGCATGTATATAAAGAGGGACTCTTTCTATCTATCATCAGACAAGACCACATCCAAGGGAGAGAGCTTAGCAGAATTAACATGACAAAACCCAAAGTGCGAGTAGGAGGTCTAATTATCATGGAAATAATTTCACAATTAGGAATCCCCCCCCAAAAAAAACAATTGCAAATAAATATTTGACAAGCATGGATCCACCACACTTGAATGAATGGGGGTGTTTCCAAGTGGCTTTAATAAATAAGTAACGATAGAATATTTACTATTGGAATATAACAAATGAGGTAAATCCAAACAGTTTATAGAATAAGGTCTGTATTTTAGACAGGCTACAGCATATGCATGCCAGCATCTATGATAGTGAAAAACGAGAAGGCAATGGAGTCCAAGAAGAATGGCTGCAGGATAAGAAGGAAGCCCTAAGTCAGTGACACATTCTCCTTGATGATATAGCTAGAACATGAGCATTCTAGGAAATTTTAACAACAGGTTCCACATGTCTAAATTGCTGGATTGATCAACATATTGGAGAATATGTGAAATACCATATTTCATCTCCATATCAACCAGAATGAATCCAGAAAGGTTTGTCCTTCACTTCCTAGCATTCATCGCCAGTTTGACTTCATTATAATCTTGTATAGAGTTATCTCCATAGGTCAAAGTAGACAAATCATATGTTCAATCATTTCTAGTCTCTTCAAACTCCAATGGACTGAGCAGCCAATGTTCTTTGCAGTTATATATGCAGGAGGATATCAGGATTCAGGATGCCTTTAAGTAAGGCTCCAACAGTAAGATTTATTTTCAATATCTACCATACTTTGCAACAGAAAATAGACAAGACTAGTTCAATAATATTTGACATAAAAATGTCATCCATGGGAACTGTCCCGGGATACTAAAGAATCTTCTCTGCGATGACTCAGAATAGAAGTTTTATAATCACGTGCACTAGTCCACAAAACCATGAAATAGTGATACATCATTGTACTGGTAATTCGTAACACTATAAACAATCTATTGGGTTGTTTCATTTTATTCTTAGCTGTATATATTAAAGTTCAAATTTCAACATATTCAACATACAATATAGCCATAAGCATAAGAATTAGTCTGTTGTGCCTCTGACATATCTGCAACACAAACTCTCAGGGAAGTTGAAAATCTGTTTTCATTCAAGAGCAGCTTCCAAAGTTTAGCTTGCAAGAATTCCAGCTTGGTTGCAACTTCCCAGCTGTTTCAAGTAATACAGCTCCTTAGTACATGCCGATAGCTATCCATGTCAACTACAAGTCTTTTCCCATTCGCAACAATCTGCATCTTCTACTGCCTTCTAATAAAAAAAAAGGTCACATCCTTCTGTCATTCCATAAATTTATGTGAAAGGTGTGACTATGCTTGTGATAAAGATACAAAAGTTTTGCATAATGAAAAGTATCAACATCCACCCAAGGCTTCACTTTTTAACACCAATGTAATTTTAAATTTTATTTAGTGTCCTCAAATCTTTGATATTATAAAAACAAGTTATTGTTTCAATTGCTTTAAGTTTAAAGAATGACTACAAAATCATTGTTACAAGAGAAAACATGTTCAAATGTGGGAACCATCCAATAAATATGTTGCTCATTTAAATTTCTAATAAATTCAAAGATGGGAAGTCATAAAAGTTATGATCAATCTGTACAGAAGCATCATTTTTGTAGTTCTTCTCACAGGAAAAGTTCCCTTTTCTTCTACAAACAAAAACTCTAATTTGAAGTTCTTGGTATCCAAACCACCAGTTAATGTTTATTGATAGACAGAAAAGGGTGTTTTTCTGTTCTGAGAAAGAGAAAAGATTAAAAATTAATCAATTTATTTCATTTTATTATAACTTATATGTTCTTCACAACTATCCTTTGAAGTCGGCCTAAGAGCATGGTTATCACAGTAAATTTTAGCATTATCTGGGATCAACACATGGTTTATCAACTAGGAACTATATGTAGGGGTGAGAACATATGCCAACAAGAACTGAAGAAAATATTTAAAAGAATGGAAGGATCTAGAGAATTGAGATGATAGTGTAGCAGAATAAAGAGGATAGTTATGTCATCAAGCAAAACAAATCATCTGAAAGACCAGTAATGAGTTTATAAAGAAACCCTCATCCACAAAAGATGGGACACTCACCAGGTAAAGAAATGCTCGTCAATGAATCAAAAGGTTTAGGAGGCTTGCATTGTGTACTGGCAAGGATTGGTTCTGGACTTTCCGTTTCAACATTTGGCTCCAGAGAATAGCCATCTTCCTGAGATACAGAAGTCTTTGACTGAATAAAGCCATTCTTGTCACTGTCATCATTAGCACCATCAGCACTCTGGTTTTCATACTTTGCTAAACCTTCACCCCAACCAAGGCGTGGCTTCTTTTGTTGACAAAATTTGTCATTGGTCCCATGGCAAATGCTAGAAGTTGACTTCAAATAAAACTTATGCCTAGGCTTTGTCCCAAATTCACCAAGCTCACTGTCCCTGCGCAATTCAGTGGAATGTTCTACATAGTCGGAAACTGAACTCCAGGATTTGAAGTTTGCAGACCGGGAAGATGCTGACAAGTTTGGAAGGAATGAGGTCAATTGGCTTTCTCTGGGGATACTGCAAAAGCCATCTACAATGTCAGCATTCTTGCCAGGGGCCGAATATATGTCATGTTTAGCCCCAAAATCCCTTTCCCTGAATCTCCCAAAACGAGCATCAAAAACTCTCTTGTTTGTATCAAATTTGTAGTATTTTCGGTTGGAAAACTCCCTATCTGTTTTGCTGTATAAGTCTAAATCTCCAGTGCTAAGCTTCTTAGATGGTTCTTGCTGCCAAGAACCTTCTGCATCACAAAGCCGAGTAAAGTGATAAGGCGTTTCAACTGATTTGCCCCTTAGAATATGGTGCTTCTCTGAAGAAAACATGCTATTCTCTCCACTCTTCCAATGATGCAACTTCCGAGCATTCCGTTGATATCTAGAATCAATAAAGAATCCAGTGGGTTCCTTGCCAATTGTGTGCCTCCCCTCAAAACGTAAGTTTGTGTTATCATCTTCTGGAAATCGCCTTTTCTTATAAGAAGGAAATTGCATTTTCTCCCAAGCAAGAAAATCAGATGACCGATTGCTACGAAAGCCACATGCATCATCTTCGTGCAAAGACCCATATTGCCCTTGCCTGGAATAAACTTTGGATATTACACAAAGAAAATTGTCAGTTTGGAAACAGTTAACAAGAAATACCACATCAAAGATCCCACTCATCTCAACATGTATCTTTGTTTAAAGCCACAGAATAACATATGACTACGATCCATGAACAGTAATGCAAAGCTAAACTTGAGTACTATGCTTGCAGAGCAATTAGAAAAGTTCCACTACAATAACCGACTTTACAAGAAATCTGTCAGACAAGCATAAATTAACTAGAGAAATTCATAAATTTTGGTATTTTCACTGTCATCCATTGAGCTATTCTCAAAGCGAAGTAAACATAAATTTGAATAAAGGATACTTTGAAGTTTGAACTAGTAAATAAATCAAGATAAGCTCATTATCAGATTCAATTGTTCACATGCGCATTTTGTTAAAATTCTCAGGTTATTAGCAGATTCAATTCATTGTGTAGTATTTCATTAATATTCTCTGTTAAGGTTAAAATCAACTAAGGAATCCTGCAAATATAGATATGAAGCCCTTTGTCTTGGGAATGGGCTCCACCTCCACTATACATTGTCATAAATACAGCAGCAACTTTTAGATTAGATTTCGTAAATATGGGGTATCTATCCGATCAAAATCACCCAGGATTTGCACCTGGACTCATCTGTTACAACTACAGTAACATGAGGACCGTGACAGGACTTGCACCCTGACTCATCTGTCACAACTGCAGTAACAGAAGAGGACCATGATGGGCCTTTGAACCCGGGTCGTCGTTGAAGCATGTACTCCAACTTACTACTAGACCACAGCCAAACTGACCAAACACTGGAGACTCTAATGGTCTTTAAAAGTTTGAAGTCCGTTCCAGGAGCTTCCATAAGTATTTGAAGAAATATCTTTCTACTTTGATATTATTCTGTGAAAGTTAATTAACATTGATTGATTTCAAATAATGGGGTGTGCAAGCAAAGTAATCCCAAATGGGAAAATAATTTTTCGAACTGCAAAATAGCTCACAATCTAGTTCATGCAAATTTCCAGAATTTCCTTTACTTTATATTAATATAAAGTATTGAATTGAATTAACACTATCAGAGAAATATCTTAACATCGGATCTGTGAACGGCCAAAAGGTGTCAGTTCCCCCAAGGAGCGAATATCACTCGTTTTGTTGGCCAAGTATTTATGTCAGCTAATTTTTATTTCCTTTATTTTATTTTTAGTGCTACGCAGACAGGCACACACAGATTTTATGGATCCCCCCCTCAACGTGGGCTGTAGAATATGCCCTTGGAACAAAGAGAATATCGATACTTGGCCCTCGAGACTTATGTCAAGAGTGGCAATTACAAGGCAAGGTTGCATGCATGTTTCCACTCAGCTCACTACGCATCCTGAAGACAATTTTTTATCCATGAGAAAACAAATGACCGTTTTCTGCGTAATATTGTGTGAGAGGCTAACTTCAATGGTCAAATATCGCATTTGCGGCTACAATTCCTTAAATTCGTGAGCACAATTCTTTAAATTGTCTCCAATAGTATGAGCATCGTGCTTTTTCTTCAATTGCCAACCTAAATAACTAACAAAATAATCATATCATGAACAGCAGTTTTACAACACGCATTCTGAGTCTAAAATGTCCAGGTTCGTTCCAGAACATACCTTGAGCCCGTTGCCTGTGCTCGTTATAGTCAGATGAAGCCATAATTGACGAAGACTGGGACGACCCCAAACCCTCTGCATACATATCCTTCCTTGCTGCCCTAAAATTCACCATCTCCAAACACACATTACCCTCCTCAATCTTGACCGAGTACACAGAGTGGTACCTGTCCAAGAAGTATCTCAGCGGACGAAATTCGCCAGCCGGGAGGTCGCGAGTTCAATCCACCCAGAGTCAAAACAAAGATACAACAGACATCATGAGCCCAGAATTAAATGGCTCGAACTCGAACACGAACACGAACGCATCAGGTGCCGGCCTCAACAGCATAAAATTTCAAATACTTGCCATTCTCACACAATAAACTGTATAACGAGTACCGGAGCTCAAAATAAACCATTTTTCCTCACAGAAAACAAGGCATCCGTGATCAAACCAAAGCCCTTGCGTGCGGCTGCCTGAATTGCAGAGTCCGAGACGTTCTGCTCAAACCCTAGCTTCTCGTTTTTCCCTCGTTCAAACCCTGTCACGGACGAAATGCTCTTACTTCTGCGTGTTCTCGTCCGGAATAAGTACAATGTTTAAATGTAGTATATTTTTATTTTGCGTCCATCTCCAGAAATAAGAAATAATATTTAAAAAATAAAATATTAATTCACTCAGTCAGCATAACATACGCGTACGAATATGCGTCAGCATCCGCCGAAAGGACGGACCAGCGTCTAAAATGGCTGAGTCAGCGGAAATGCCGTCCAGTCAGCTCCCGCGCCTATCCAAATTAGGATTTTGCTTAATTTTAGACGGCAAGAGATCTATCCTGAAATCCGGTGACAAATATGGTCCGTTCGATTGGTATTAAGAATATTCCGTGCGTTAATCCCAAGAGCGTTCATCTGTACGCAACAGCTTCTACGTGTGGTTTCGGTCTTTCACCGTCAAAGAGGGGAATCTTAACTAACATTACATTCCAAAAATGAAATTAATGTGTTTTTAATGAAGTTTATTTTACCAAAAGGTTAAGAGAAGAAAAAGAGATTTTATTTTCGCTAATGAAGGTTAGGTAAAAAGTATTATCTCTAACAAACCCTACATGGGTTTTAAGTTCACCGATGGATTCGACCATTGGAGGGGTGCCCCCCTTCAATTTATGGGATCATCGCATTTCAATCCTTGGTCTCTTCCTTGGGTAAATCTGCAAAGCACCTCCTGCTCATTTTGTTAAGTGGTTGAATGAGATTCTAGAGATTTGTGTCCCCCTTCTTCTTCTAATCAAATGGCTCTAAAACTTATTGAAAGGGGGTTGATTGGGCACTTCACTGGTGTCTAACCTTCATCAAGAGCCATGGCATTACAGATTCAAAAGAACTAGCAATTCATGATCAAGGGTAAGTTATTTTGTTTCTTCTATGACCGAGGGTTTATGCCTTTTATTTTGAGACGGATTTAATCTTATGAAGTGGACCTATGGTGCTAATGGGTTGTCTTTGAATAGGTAGACCCCTTAGTTCAACCCATAAAATGATATACCGTGTGTCATCCCATAATGGGTATGTTTGTCATATCTCTCATTACATTGTTGTAGCATCAAAAATACCCTAGGTAAGTATATTGATGAATTTGAACCAAGGGATGGAATGCTTGCCTGCACCAGCATCTATGTCATAGTAGAACTGGAAAAGGGCTTGTATGAGGCAATTTAGTTAACATTGGATAATTGGAAGAACATTCAACCAATGGATTATGAGCAACTTTTATTTAAATGAAATTTGTGCCATGAATATGGCCAATTTGGGGGAAATTGAACAAATAATGCTTCTGTGGAGCAAGGAACTCAGGACAAGGATGAGTAGTGGCAGCAAGTTAAAAAGAAAAAACCCAATAACAACCCCCTTATCACAACCTAATCAAGCACCCACCTCAGTAGCATCCTCGTAACCTTATAGATAAAGACAAGTTTCAAGGTAGCCTTCATTGACATGTCCAGCCACAAATCCATCCAATAGTAACAAAGGCATCCCCTCCAATGGAACTAGAGGTAATGTTCCCAACCCCAACAGGAACATGTATGAAATTTTGTCTCATGGTGAAAACATCCTTTGTTCTAAAATGGTAGCAGTTTCCCCTTTAATGTCGAAATCTAGTTTGAAATTCCAATGCTAGAAAAAGAAAAAAACTTGACTACATTCCTTTGCCAGGAGCTAAAAGTAACACATTTGATCATGAGAAAGAGATAGTCCATTCTCCATCAAAAGCCTTGTACTATTTTGAAACAGCCCCCACGCAACAAACCCAACAAACTTTTGAAGAATGAGGTCAGAAGAGGACAAAGAGGAGGCAATTGCTAAAGAAAAAACACACAAAAGGACATGTCAGAAGCCATCCACAGACAAAAGAAGAGAGATTGCAAGAAAAGAGATAATACTGGGATGACAAATTACCATTGACAAAATATATGGTAAAGGAACAAGAAGCATAAGGAATCAAAGCAACACGAACCCACCATAGGGTGGGACCCCTAAAACAACTAGTAAATTATGAATGCTATCTCTTAGAACTATAGGGGCATGGATAGTGAGAATAAGGTAGAATTTGTAAGGGTCTTGATTAAAATAGAAAGACACATTATGGTCAACCAACTCGAGAGATGCGTGTTCATTGGCTCTCGCTCGGTAGTTGGATTGGGGGAGAGGTCGAAGAAGACCTGAGCAATTACGTGAAATAATGGAAATGTGGTGAAGGGAAGGCAATAAGTGCAAGAGGACCCTTTAGGGGCCTCTACACAATGTGGAACAATTTATTTTACTACATTTGAATTAAGTCTGCAAATGCAACATTGGTTGTTTGACAAGCCTTGTCCATCAATGATCTGAGAAGGTTTTCAACACAGTGAGTGTGTATATGCCTACCACTTATAATAAAAAAGTGGACTGTGGGATTCACTCTCAACCATAAGAGAGTCAGATTACTGGATCAAGAGCATCGTGGTGGAAGATTTCAATACTACTCTCAGTGAAAAGGAAAAACAGGGCGGGAGTATAGTAAGGGATTCGATCAAGGAAATAATGAAGGATTTGATATCCCTTCATAATCTTGTGGATGTAAAACCAAGCAATGAAACGTACACTTGGACGAACAAAATAATTGGCCCTAGCCATATTGTAGCTTGGTTGGACAGGTGCTTGGTTAAGAGTTATTTCCTCGAAAGCACTATCTCTCTACTAATGAAACATGCTCAGGATTATGGTCCTGTCACTTTTAGATACAACCCCTTATGGTTGTAGGGAAAATCTGTCTTAGACACCATCTCTAGAGCATGGAGTAACTAGATAATTGGATCCCTTTTTTTTATATGGGAACAGAAGTTGAAAGCGACAAAGCAAGCTCTCAAAGAGTGGGCTAAGAATTATTATTCTTTTCTAGAAAAAAAGCTCCAAAACTACAAGGGAAAAATAGATCTGGTTCAGACAAGGTTAGAAAAGGAGTAGGTCACCAAAGAATTACTAGCTAAAGAAAATGAGGCTTTCCACGAGTATCAAAAATATTTTCAGTCGAAAGAAGTAAATTGGCACTTAAAGTCTCATAGTTTATTGTTGGCAATAGGGGACATGAATACTATGTTTTTTCACAAGCAAGCGTGTGCCAGGCTGTAGAAAAGCAATGTCAAGGAGATCACAACCACTAGTGGGGTGACCCTTTGCTCCTTTGATGAGATATTTAAGGCAACAAAGCACACTCACTTTGTAGACCTGTACATAGAAAAAGATGGTATTGATCAAGAGGAAACATCAACCATGTTGGATAATATCCCATCAATAATTTATGCAAGTGAGAATGATAATCTAATTAAGGAAATCACATAGGAGCAGATTTTGAAGGCTATTTGGGATCTAGCTCTATAGAAAGCACCTAGTCTAAATGGATTCTCCATCCATTTTTATAGGGAGTGTTGGAATATCTTTAAGTTCAATCTTATAAGGATGTTACAATATGTTCATAAAACCAACA
Organism: Picea glauca; assembly: GCA_000966675.3. Taxonomy (NCBI): domain Eukaryota; kingdom Viridiplantae; phylum Streptophyta; class Pinopsida; order Pinales; family Pinaceae; genus Picea; species Picea glauca. Next base: position 20,409 of record JZKD02S0137566.1, read on the forward strand.
AGATAGGAGAAGCCATGAACTCAGCCTTCTTCACCCTAATTCCCAAGGAAGACAACCCTTCCTCCTCCTCAAGATTTAGGACTATCTCTTTAAGTAATGCTTCTTACAAAATAATGACCAAAATTATTACCAATAGGTGGAAAAAACTTATCCCCGTAATCATTTCAGAAAACAAAGGTGGATTTATGGAAAAGAGGCAAATCATGGACAAAATCATCTTGGTTTAGGAGGTGATTCATTCTAGTTGTTCACAAGGAGACAAAGGCATGATCAGAAAAAATGATATAACTAACGCCTTTGATTGGGTCATTGATCTAGATCGGATCATTATATTATTTATCATCTATCTCAGTACTTTCTGGGTGGAAAAATTGGAGAAATTACATTGCAGGGCCATTTTGACGGCTGGTCCAAATTTGGAAATTTGGGTCCAAAAAATCATTTCAAATCTTCCAAAGCCATTTTGAGGCATCAAACAACATTTTTCTTTTTTCTAAACCTTACCATTAAGGGAAATTCTATATTCTACACACTGATACTTTTCCAACGGCGCAGACCATTCGTCAATCAGAGTTCATATGAGAAAGCCACGCCTCTCACAAGTTAACCTATTGTATTGATCACCATGGTGTGAGTGGATGTCATGTCAGCCTCCATTACTTAGACATGTGGAGCTAGCCACGTAGTGGATTTTCTGAGAACATTCGAGAAGATCCAAAACCATATCACAATTGAAGGTTGAGGAAGTCAAAACCCTACCCCTAGATGGCTATCGGGCTATGTTAAATACAAGGCCACTGGGAGGAGAAGGGATTCCATTCTTTTGCATTGTATCTTGTTCCATAGCTGAGCAAAACATCTGAGAGTGGTATTCTGTGAGAATAATAGAGGAGGAGAGATTATGTAGCAGCCACGGGTCAAAGGCAACTCCATGGAAAGTATCTCTCTCTTTGTACCTGCATCATTTCTATACAAGAGAAAAGAGAGCAGAGCAACCTCACCTTCTAGCTGGGTTTTCTCATGTATTGGGTTTCCTAGGTCATATCGTTTATTTGTGGATGGTGTGATTGTATTTTACTGTTCTCTATTTTCTCCATTTTAGCTATTTCATGCATAAGCAAAAAAATTAGTAACTAAATATTCTGGAAATCTAAAGGAAAAATAACCTTAATAATAAAGATTTCAATTATTTATCAAATTCGTTGCGACGAATTGTTCCAGTGGAATATCCACAACAATTTACATATCATATTAGTATCAGAGTTGGTTTTTTGGGGTATTCGTGGGAAGTTGCGGGATCTAGGAATAGACTGAAAGAGAAGTTGCAGAAACCCTAGCCATGGCGAACGAGTCTGTACATAACAACCCTCGAAATCTAGAAGAAGAGAGATTTGAGAGGTTGGAATTGCGAGTTTCTAACATTAGTCATAATACGAACCTCCTCATGGCGGCTCTAGCAAGTAAGCTCGGACCATCTGGAGATGATGGAGGCTCTAACTCAGAGAATAGATCAGAGGGGAAATTGGAAGATCATGAAGACTCAGGAAAGGAGTCGTGGAAAGAATATGAGAAAGAGCAGTCGATTTCGAGTGCCATGAACCCTTCATGGTCCCTATTCAAGATGGAAGCAAAAGTGGACATAAAGCCATACCAAGGTGAGATCGATGTATTAAAATTAAATCATTGGTTGCAACAACTAGAAGTTTATTTTAGCATTCACCATATAGATGAAAGGCAGAAGATTTCACTTGCTAGATTGAAGTTAGAGGGCCATGCTTTAACCCGGTGGGAAAGCCACACAAAAACACTTAGATTGGAGGGTGATGTGCCAATAACTTGGTGGGAGGACTTCAAAACCCTCATCAAGTCCCAATTCTACCCTATTGGATATGTAGAGAACTAATGGATCCGGTGGCACTACTTTAGGTAGAGGCAGGGGCAAAGTGTACAAAAGTACACCATTGAGTTCAGATTGATGGCCATCATGCTGGGTATCTCTCCCAAGAACCCAAATGTACTCCTCAAGTATCTGTGGGGTTCACATAATCATCTACAAAAGCAGGCGATGCTCCTCAAGCCAAGGACAATGGAAGAGGCGTGTGTACAGGCACAATACCTGAAAACATAGGCCAAAAGAAAGGGTAGCCAAGTGGTTTGAAGTAGAAAGAGCACCAAGAAGCTTCCAAGGAGGGGAAGAAGAAGTGGAAAGGGGGGGAATATAAAAATACATCAACCACTGCACATGAGAGTAAAGATACCAACAACCATTGCAATCATTGCAACATTAATGGTCACACCGAGGAAAAATGTTGGAAACTACATCTAGAGATGAACCCGAAGAACCACAAGAAGGACGAAAGGAAAAGGAACCTTCTAGCCACATATTCGAGCAATCAGGTTGAAAGTAGCTCAAATGTGGATGAAAAGATTGTTTGCACATCTTTGTAGAAGGAGGTGAATTAGTCCCAGTCTTGCGGCATGGACTAATAAGTAAAAATTGCAATGGGAAGGTTAACATATGCAGGAAACAATGTAAAATGTTTGGAGATTAGGATCGACAAGAATCAATGCAACGTATCTACACATAAGAATTGCGGAAAGCAAGGCATATCTCATGCACATCTGCACATGCATATCCCCCGCACAACCAACACTTAGTCTAATTTGAAGCCTTATGCAGATAATTGATATCACTCATCCTCCCACACTCATGCACTTCACAACTCCACACTTTTAATAGTTTACAAAATGTTTTTATGCACATGCGTAACTAAAAAAATATTGTTAAACTTATATATCTAATGCACATATATATTTTGGGCACATGGACATCGTACCCACAAATATATCTTTCGCACATCCGCACAAGAATATCATCCACACAGGAAAGCTCTAGTCTAATTTGAATCCTTGTGTCAATAATTCATAATAGTCATCGTCATGTACTCCCACAGTTCACAACTCCACATTTCCAATAGTTTCATCGAACATATTCTGACCAACAATGTAATTTGCTTAATAACCGACTCATTTATGGTAATTTCATTTTTAAACATTTTGAAGTCTTTGCAGTGAAAAACATTTTGCATGAAACTTTGTAAAAAATAGGAAAAAAGGTAAATTGTTCAATGTTGAAGAAAACTTAGTAAATAAGCGAAGTGTTCAACATATATATTATTAGCAGAGATATATCTTTGGCACACACATATCTTTTGGGCCACACAACCAACATAATCTAATTTGAACCCTTGTGTTGATGATTCATATCGCCCATCCTCCCGCATTCCTGCACTTTGCAACTCTATACTTCCAATAGTTCCATAGGACAGATTCTGACAAGTGGTGTAATTTGCATGATAACTGACTCATTTATGGCAATCTCATTTTCTAAGTTTCCAACACTAAATCTTGATACTTGTATTTATTTTAAGTGACAATGTTTATTATAAAAAATAGGTATATAAATTAAACAAAATAATTTTAT
>JZKD02S0137599.1:12079-23891 GCA_000966675.3 Picea glauca
AGAGGAATCCCAAAGATGGTATTCCAACATCTCCCAGCCCTGTAGTCTTATCAAATCCACATTCCTGTATGTCCTCAAAGGGCAGCAGACCACCTGGTGATCCAAGAGATTCCAATAAATCCGCTGTCCTGGGTATGCAGACATCGTCCCCTGGCTTCACTACAGGGCCTTCCTGCTCCCTTGAGTATGTGTTTAATAAACAACAACCATTAAACAAGAGAACAGAGCATTTATAAAATATAGCTGATATCTGATCACGATAAGGATATAATGCCTCCAGAGGGTCGACGATTTTGTTCTCTATGTGTAGTGCAACCAACAAGTTAACAACTGTCAAATCAGCCTCTCATGGATGCTCCGTGATAAACTTTTCTAAATCCCCTGGCAAACACAATCTTAAAGGTACTGGCATCTGCGATCTCAGGAAAATGAACACAACCACGCAAAACAGAAACAGCTATGAAGAAACACGTTATTGCTTTGGCTGAACGCATGGCTGATTAATGGCTTGATTCGTGGCTGAATTTGAGGTTTAACCTGGAAATTGATTTGGTGCATTGTGGACTTGACATTTTGCGTGTGCAAGAACAAGAGGATTTTAAATTTGAATTTTGACAGCAATTTCTCAACCAACTACAATGATGACCAAGCAATGTTTTCACCAGTGCATGATTCTATGAAACATCCCTGTTAGCTGTTGAAAGTATGCACTTTCAACAGCGCACCACTATTTAAAAAACACTCCTTAGCTGCTGAAAGTATGCACTATCAACAGCGTGCCATATTAATGAAACCGCTCCTTAGTTGTGGAAAGCATGTACTTTCCACAGCGCACCACCCGCGAACTTGATTGTCAGACCCTTTGAGATTTGCCACTTTCAACAGCGCATCGACTGATGAAAAGAGCTCCTTAGATGTTGAAAGTGGACACTTTCCACAATGCACAATGAACTTTTGGACACACGTTAGCTGTGGAAAGTAAAAAATGACAATTTTGAAAAGAAGACTTTATGGATAATATTATTTCTAAGACAAAAACCAAAACCTAAGTTTTGCAGCTAAAAATACTCAAAAATGAATTGAGGAAACTATCAATAGCCATGCTATCCACCATAAAACCCGACCAAAATGACGGTGCTATTTTGGGAGATAACACATGACATAAGTTGACACAAAATTGTAATGAATAACGATACACATATCGATGCATTAACACAATAAAAAAACAACTTATAACCATTGCATTCTCTTTTAATAATGACACGTCACAACACGAATCATAAATCCCTCAATTTGTCTCATAAGGAGAATCATCAGATAACAACAATATAATATGAGATAACATAATTCTACTTAAGGATCATAAATATAATCATAAAATAACATAAGATACTACCCGCCCAAGCTACCCTGCAAGGTTAGGACCTCCAGGACAAATAAGCAATGCTCAAGCCCAGGTTCCAATTGATTTTAACCATTTAAGGTCTCAGAGCTGGCGACTGTTTTGAGGAACAAGGAGGTGTCTAATTCCCATAGCCCAACATAAACCGCAATCCAAACTAGCTCATCCCTCTCATCTAATCATCAATTATTCATCATAATGCAAATAATATTCTACTCTACTTAATAATCTTCAAGCAACATTGAGTGTAAATGAGTAAGAGGATTTTACATAAAGAACAATAACTCGAGGAGAATAAATAAATCTCAGTCTCTGTAGCCCAACTATGCATCTTCATATTAAGGAAAATCTTCTCAAAATATAGATATCAGGAATCTAAAGGCTAAAATCATATATACATTTGCGAGGAACCACAAGAAGATCAATCTTCTTAAGCACTACATTAAATTTAGATGCTTTCATTATGCATCCAATTTTTAAAACTAATAAACATAAATCATAAAATAAATTAATAAGAATTCTACTGCTGGCATAACCATTTAAAATATATAATGGATTCAATCATAGAAATCATGGTGGAAAGATTCCAAGTCTACCTTACAATTCCACTCAAAGGTATTAAGGAAGACCCAATCCTATTTAAACCACACACAAGAATGCAATTTCTATCTAAAAATTTCATTAAAGAGTTAAGGGAAGTCCAACCGTAATAAGTAAATGATAGAAGTCAACTACCCTACGTAATTCATTTAAGAATTAAGATAACCTAGTCTTGTTACACCATAAATAAATCACTCACATGCTAACTTATAAATCTGTTTAAAGGTTTAGGATGACAAATCTTAATTGACCAAAAATAATAGTTTTCAGAGGATAAATCACCTATCTATTGTAAGGAGAAAGAAGGACTTACAGAATATATCCCAGCCCCTGATTCGGTGTGTAGAAAAATCTGAAATTTGATCTAGACCTCAATCCAACACTTGATCCAATCCTCCATCCGACACTTAATTTCTGAAAAATTTAAATTCATTTTTAGGTGCAGCAAAATGTTTTTTATTAATTGTATAGTTTAGAGTAAGGGATAATAATGGTTGCAGGGTCTATCAAGAAGTGGCAGTGACATGTAAGAGGTGAGTGATTGTGTATATGTCCAGCCAATGAACAAATTCAACTCACCCTTCTACTCTATGATGTTACCATTGTTTTAAGATGTGGAAATCAATACAAAATAGTTAGCTGGAAAAAGGGAAAATAGACACGAACATGTTAAATGCCACCGTAAATGAAAGAGAGAAATTTTTCATATGAAACTTAATATGACACCTGATTTGGCCCTTGATCCGACCCTTGAAACAAAACTAAATTTATGATAATTCAAATTTAAAATTTTAGGCAGCGAATCGATTTCAGAAGTGGTTAAACTTTAAGTAAGGGTCAGGAAATTGGTGCAGACCCACTCAGCCCTCAGGTCAAGGATCCTCTTATAGGATCATTCTTTGTTTCCCTTTGAACTAGATCGTCTCTTTCATTCCTGTTTGAATCTTATTTCTTTTGATCCACATGTCCTTTTGGAAGCTTCCCTGGTGCGGACAACACTAGGCGCAAGCTCCCCCTTCTCCGCATGACCACCGGCTATGACCAAGGCCTAAACTGAAAGGTGCTTGTCACAACTCGCCTCTCACGAGTTCACGAGTCGAAGCTCTCAACTCCTCCTACCCAATCATGCAATATCTAAGATCACGACACTGATATAACTCCTTCCCTTGTCAGCGCCCTCCACGTGTGACCACGAGCTAGGATTCCCACTAGCACTTCTCGCCTTTCACGACTTCACAAGTCAAAAGGTTGGACTTCCATCCCCTTATCTTAAAAACCCCCGAGACACAAAAATTCAATGGGGTGTTGACCCTCTTCAATGAACAACGCGTGTCTCCCTGCTTTCAGCACCCTCCGCGCGTGACCACCGGCTAGGTTTCCCACTAGCCCTTCTCGCCTTTCGCCACTTCGCAAGTCGAAAGGTTGGACTTCCATCCCCTTATCTTACAAACCCCTGATACATGAAAATTCAATGGGGTGTTGACTCCCTTCAATGAACAATGTGTGTCCGCCTGTCTATTCCACGGGCCCACCTTGTGATTCTTCCACATGTTCCTTACGCTCCACTTCGTACTTTTCCTTTCGCAACCTAGAGTACACAACCTTTGGAATCTCACCTCGTGAATCTCCAAGTTCATGAGATCTCTAGATCTCTACCACCTGTCCTCCCCAGATGGACGGATCTAATCCACTCACCACTTCGCTACTCGCGGCTTCACGCATCTCACTACTAGGCTTTCGGTTCTCTAACTCACGAACCCCTGAAATGAGATTTCGTGAGTGATCCAACGGCCCTAGCTGACTTGGATCCTACAACCCTGATTTCTTTTGAGCTTATGCTTGATGAAAGCTCGTCGTAACGTTCCTGCTTCTCTGCAAGATCTGATGGCTCTTGTGACTTCGTGAATTCTTCTCAAAGAATTCTGACCATCCATTTCGTCCTAGACAATTCCTGCGAATTTAACCAAGTATTTATCCACGGAACTTACCTGCCTGCAACGCAAACTTGCTATGCCTCCTTTAAATGCCTCAAGGCACCAACCTTTTGTGCTTTTCTTCAACAACTACGAAGACCCTATCCCTCCTGATCTTTCTCCAACTCCGAGTCTTAAAGAATACTCTCACACGCACTCCTTGTGGCGAATCCTTCAATTAATTCAAAGAATTGAAGTCCTTTGACTATATGCACTCCCTGCAGCAGTAGTCCTTCAACAATTTCTCAGGTTCACAAACTCTGAGACTTTAATCGGCCTGCGCACACCTTGCATGGCTCATGTGTTCAACTTTCACTTCTATTAGAATGAGAACAATTGTTGTCCCTCCTGAGCTTTCAGAGATGAACTCTGACTTCTGTCAATGCACTCCTTGCGGACAAAATTCACTGCACTCCTTGAAGGAATTTTACTCACTTAGGCAGAGAAACAATTGAAACTCATTCCTTACTCTTCCTCCCAGATTTCAAACATTTAACAAGAAATCATACACACATGGCATAAACAGCAAATGCATGACAGAAAGTAAACATCCATGAGCATAGAATTCAACAATGCATACACAGAGCATATATGAGAACCATGTGTCTGAATCAAGGATTTTTGTATTAATCAAGAACTTCTGTACATGGAATTCTTCTACACAGCTCTTTGCTTCTTCTCTTCTCTTCTCTATCTTGACAATCATGTTACAATTATACAATGAGGGTGTCTATATCCCGTTTCCCTCTTGTGCTCTAAAACTGTCTAATCTAGAATTAAATTCTATCTACCTACATTCATTACACATAAAGGCTCCTATCTACTATGGACGAGAGAGGATCACTCAAGGTCCTTTTACAATGATACAAGCATGCCTCCACTTAATGAATTCATTAATATTTCAAAACATTTTCAAAAAATGTGCTCTATGATTTTCCAGTTGTCTCTTATCTTTGCGTTGTCTCGCTGCTAGCTATTCTTGCACGCCCTTGCGATGCTCCTGCATCATACTCCCTCGCTTGAAAATTTTCATGGGCTCTTGTCCATGAGCTCGTGCACGGTCTATCCATGCTTCTGGATTTCTGCTTCGTTCTCCCAGCTGGCATCTTCAACTGGATGGCCCTTCCACTTGACCAAGTATTCAAAGTATTTCTTTTGCCTGGTCCTCTTACCAACTCTTCTGTCCAGTATGCGCTCCATCTACGGCTTTTCTACAACTGACATTTGTTTTGTCCACTGAATCTCCGACTGTTCACTACTTGCTTTTGCTTCCTCATATTTATAAGGGTACAAATCTCAAACATTGAATATCGGAGAAATTCTGATCCCATCAGGTAATTCAATCTCATATGCATTCGCCTCAAATTTCTTCAAGACCTTACATGGTCCGATTTTCTTCATCTTCAGTTTATTATATCTTCCACTCGAGAACCTTTCCTTTCTCAAATGTGTAAGGATCAAATCACCAAATTTGAACTGAAGTTGTCTTCTGTGTTGATTTTCTCTCCGTTTATATTCTTGGTTCGAACTCTGCAATCGTTCCTTCACCTGGCTGTGAAGTTCCTTCATCACCTCTGCAAAATCTTCTGCACTAGTGCTCCTAGTTGCAATCTGTTATGAATCCCTCAGCTCAAAAATTCCTCTTGGCTGCATGCCATAAACAATTTGAAATGGACTCTGTCCTGTGCTCCTATTAAGCGAGTCGTTATAAGCAAAATCTGTCTGTGGTAATATGTTGTCCCACTGGCTATGGTGTTCTATCACCAAGCTCCTCAACAAGTCTCCCAAACTCTTGTTCACGACTTCTATCTGTCCATCCGTCTAAGGATGATAAGATGAAATAAATGACAATTTTGTTCCCAGCTTCTTCCATAAGGTTCTCCAGAAGTGTTCTATGAACTTAGTGTCTCTATCTGAAACTATGGTCCTCGGTAAGCCGTGAAGTCGAATGACTTCTTTGAAAAACAGGTTTGCAATGTGAGTTGCGTCATTGGTTTTCTGACATGGAATGAAATGTGCCATTTTGGAAAATCTATCCACTACCACAAAGATTGAGTCAAACCCTCTTTGTGTTCTTGGCAACCCCAATATGAAGTCCATGATGACTACATCCCACGGCCTCTCAGGTATGGGTAATGGTTGATAAAAACCTACATTCTACCTCTTTCCTTTTGAATGTTGACAAATTCTACATCTGTCCATGAATCTTTTGACATATGCTCGCATTCCTGGCCAAAAATATGACTCATTCAACTTTGTGAACGTCTTGTCATGACCGAAATGTCCAGCCAATCCTCCACTATGTTTCTCCTTCAACAAATTCTCCCTCATGGAGCATTTTGGAATACAAAGATGATTACCATTAAACAATAATCCTTCCTAGATCATGTATTCTGCCCATTGTATTCTATCCCTGAGAATTGGATTCTCAGCTACTTCATACGCCTCTTTAAAATCTGGATCATCTCTGTACATGTCCCTGAGATCATCAAAACCCAATCTTTTGACTCTGAACTCTTGCAATAGCAAACATTTTCTGCTCAAAGCATCAACAACTTTGTTAGCAGTTCCAGAAATATGTTTAATCACAAAAGTGAAATTTTGCATATATTCAACCCATTTAACATGTCTTTGATTCAACTTCTCCTGTTGAGTCACAAATTGTAATGCATTATTATCACTATACAAGATAAACTCCTTAGGAATTAAGTAATGTCTCCATTTTTTCAATGCATGAATAATAGCATAGAATTCCTTATCATACGTGGAGTATTTTATCTTAGCTTCATTCAGCTTCTCGTTGAAATATGCTATCAGCCTGTCTTCTTGACTCAAGACTACCCCTATTGCAAATCCACTTGCATCACATTTTACTTGAAATGTCTTTTGAAAATCAGACAACACCAGAATTGGTTGTTCCGTGATTTTCCTTTGCAGCAAATTGAAACTTTTCTCAGCCTCTTCCATCCAGTGAAAAGATTTGTGTCTCTTCTTCACTGTGTCCATCATCGGTGCACTAATTCCACTGAAATTCCTGATGAACTTCCGGTAAAAACTAGCCAATCCATGAAAACTTCTCACCTCAAATATACTCTTTGGTGATGGCCAATTCTTAATCACCTCCACATTATCTGGATCCATCATCAACTTATCTGCAGAAATAAAAAACCCCAAATAAATGAGCTCTATCTTCATGAATGAGGATTTCTTCATGTTTATCAGCAACTTCTCTTGCTGCAACCTCTTCATCACTATAGCCAAATGTTTCAAATGCTCTGTCTTTGTTTTACTGAAAATCAGTATGTCATCCAGATACACAATGACAAATTTTCGGATGAAATCCTTCAGGACTTCGTTCATCGATCTCATGAAAGTACTCAGTGCGTTTGTTAAACCAAACGGCATGACAAGCCACTCGTATAACCCTTCATTGATTTTGAATGTTGTCTTCCATTTGTCACCTTCCCTCATGCGGATTTAGTGATATCCACTTTTCAAATCAATCTTTGAAAAAAAATTGGCCCCACTCAAGCAATCCATCAGATCATCCATCCTTGGCAATGGAAATCTGTACCTGATGGTTATTTTGTTGATTTCCCTTGAGTCAGTACACATCCTCCAGCCTCTGTCTTTATTTGGACTGAGTACTGTCAAAACAACACACTGACTCAAGCTTTCTCTGACCAAACCTTTGTCCAACAAATCCTGGACTTATCTTTTGACCTCTTCATTCTCCTGAGGCGTTAATATGTACGCTTCTTTGTTTGGAAAACTAGCTCCAGGTATGAGATCAATTTGATGACTTATGATTCTAATTGGTTGCAACGAACGAGGTAGTTTGTCCACTATTATGTCAACGAACTCTTCCAACAGTTCCTGAACCTCTTCTGGTAAATCATCTACCCTTGTGATGGTTAAAACAATCTTTGGCTTCCTGACCACAATGAATTGCGGTTCCTCCTTATTCTTAACCTCTGTAAGAAGTTCCTTCCCACTCATGAGAAGTACAGTGTTGCTTACTTCAGGTTTCACCTCTTTATATTTGATTGGAAGCAACATGTGAGTTCTCCCATTTTTCTCTAGGGTGTATGTGTTCTTCCTCCCATGGTCTACCCAACAATAGATGACAAACATCCATAGGAATAATATCACAGAGTATTTCATCTTTATACCCTCCTATTTTAAACTCAACTAAACATTGTTTAGTGACATTTACCTGATGTCCTTTTTGCAGCCATGAAACCCTATATGGGTTCAGATGATCAATCGTCTCCAGCTCCAGCTTTTCTACCATCTCTATTGAAATGAGATTATCCGTGCTACCACTGTCTACAATAACTTTACATTTCCAGTCTTTGGATTTGCATGCAGTCCTAAAAAGTCTATTTCTTTGGACTGAACTCTCCACCTCCTTCTCTGGTGTCAAAACAGTTGTTTGCATCATCAACAATCTTTCGCCTTTCACCTTTGTGCTTCGGCAATGTGAGTCTCTCCTTCCTCTTTCTTCTTTCTTTTACATTCATAAGACTTGTGTTCGACCTTTCCGCACGTGAAGAATTTTATCACTCCACCTCTTCCTCTTCCTCTACCTCTAGTATGAGGAAAAATGTTGTTATCAGCATACTCTCCTCTATGATCATCATACTGCCTTCTCTTTCCATCATATTGCCCTTTCTGTGAACTTCCACCTCTCTCAGTCTGAGGTTTCTTCCATTCTTCCTTAGGCTTCTAATTTCTATCTTGGACGACTGATTTTCCCTTGGCTTGACTTCTGCCTCGGCCTCTTTGACCTTGTTTTCGGCTCAGCTTCTCTTCCACCTTTAGATCCATTTGATAAGCATATTCCACCATTCAGATGGTCATCATGCTCATATCATCCTGAATTTTGTATCTCAGGCCATTCATATACCTGGAAACCTTTTCATCATTACTTTCACGATGACCTTCTTTGATGTTCAACCTGTAGAACTCTTTAGTGTACTCCTTCATTGTCATCAACTTCTGTCTCAAATTCTACATCCTTCGAAATAGAGTAATTTGGTAATCTCTAGGAATTAATTTCGCTTTCATCTTTGCAATCATCCTATCCCAACTCTTGATTTTCTGCTTACCTTGGTGGCGTATGTCAGCTTGCAATTGATCCCACCACAATGTTGCATGTCCTTTAAGTCTCATGAAAACATGTTTGACCTTCTTGTCTTCTTCGACATCTTCATAGTCAAAATGTGTGTCCAGAGATCTAATCTAGTCTATAATCTCTTCAACATCCAAGTTTCCCTCATAAACTAGAATGTCCATTTTGGCTCTTGCACTCATTCTTGCAACAGCTCTAATCAAGTGTTCATTTGCTGCATCTTCTACTGTAATTTCTTCTTCTTCATGTCCAGCGTCATATTCTCTTTCAGACTCGCTGACATCTCCAATATCAGTTGTGCGTCTTTGTTTTATTTCCACATCCATGAGTATGGTGCGAATGTCATGCAGATCTCTTTCCACTTCTGTATTCTACACCTGCCTGCCCCTTCCTTCTGGCATTTCCATTTCCTCTGGCGGATGGGGTGTTTGCCTGTCTCTTCTCCTCGACAGCATGGCTAAAATTCCTTCTCTCTTTTCCTACCTGAAATATACAAACAAGAATTAGTATCTGATACCAGATGGTGTAGACCCACTCGGCCCTCAGGTCGAGGATCTGCTTGTAGGATCGTTCATTGTTTCCCTTTGAGCCAGATCGGCTCTTTCAATTCCCTAATTGAATCTTCTTTCTTTTGATCCACAGGTCCTTTTGAAAGCTTCCCTGGCACGAACGACACTAAGTGCAAGCTCCCCCTTCTCTGCATGACCACCGGCTATGACCAAGGCCTAAACTGAAAGGTTCTTGTCACAACTCGCCTCTCGTAAGTTCGTGAGTCGAAGATATCTACTCCTCCTGCCCAATCCTGCAATATCCAAGATCACGAGACGTATATAACTCCTTCCCTTGTCAGTTTCCTCCGCGCGTGACCACCAGCTAGGCTTCCCACTAGTGCTTCTCGCCTTTCGCCACTTCGTAAGTTGAAAGGTTGGACTTCCGTCCCCTTATATTATGAACCCCCGAGACACAAAAATTCAATGGGGTGTTGACCCTCTTCAATGAACAACGTGTGTCTCCCTGTTGTCAGTTCCCTCTGCGCGTGACCACCGGCTAGGCTTCCCACTAGCACTTCTTGCCTTTCGCCACTTCGCAAGTCGAAAGGTTGGACTTTCGTCCCCTTATCTTACGAACCCTCGAGACACGAAAATTCAATGGGGTGTTGAGTCCCTTCAATGAACAATGTGTGTCCGCCTATCTATTCCACGGGCCCACCTTGCAATTCTGCCATGTGTTCCTTATGCTCCACTTCGCACTTCGCCTTTCGCAACCTAGAGTACCCAACCTTTGGAATCTCACCTCGTGAACCTTCGATTTCATGAGATCTCTAGATCTCTGCCACCTATCCTCCCCGGATGGACGGCTTTGATCCACTCGCCACTTCGCTACTCGTGGCTTTGCGCATCTCGCTACTAGGATTTCGGTTCTCTAACTCACAAACCCCCGAAATGAGATTCCGTGAGTGATCCAATGGTCCTGGATGACTTGGATCCTATGACCCTGATTTCTTCTGAGCTTACGCTTGAGGAAAGCTCGTCGTAACATTCCTACTTCTTTGAATATCTGAAGGCTCTTGTGACTTCATGAATTCTTCTCAAATAATTCTGACTGTCCATTTCTTCCTAGACAATTCCTACGAATTTAACCAAGTATTTCTCCGTGGATCTTACCCGCCTACAACACAAACTTGCTACGCCTCCTTTCAACTCCTCAAGGCACCAACCTTCTGTGCTTTTCTTCAACAACTGTGAAGACCCTATCCCTCCTGATCTTTCTCCAACTCTGATTCTTAAAGAAGACTCCCACACGCACTCCTTGTGGCGAATCATTCAATTACTTCAAAGAAATTGAAGTCCTTCGACTCTGTGCACTCCCTGCAACAGTAGTCCTTCAACAATTTCTCAAGTTCACAAACTCTGAGACTTTACTTAGCCTGCGCACACCTTGCATGGCTCCTGTGCTCAACTTGCACTTCTGTGAGAATGAGAACAATTGTTATCCCTCCTGAGCTTTCAGAGATGAACTCTAACTTCTGTCAAAGAACTCCTTGTGGACAAACTTCACTGCACTCCTTGAAGGAATTTTACTCACTTAGGCAGAGAAATAATTGAAACTCATTCCTTACTCTTCCTCCCAGATTTCAAACATTTAACAAGAAATCATACACACATGGCCTAAACAAAAAATGCATGACAGAAAGTAAACATCCATGAGCATAGCATTCAATAATTCATACACAAGGAATATATGAGAACCATGAGTCTGAATCAAGGCTTTTTGTATTAATCCAGAACTTCTGTACATGGAATTCTTCTACACAACTCTCTGCTTCTTCTCTTCTCTGCTCTATCTTGACAATCATGTTACAATTATACAATGAGGGTGTCTATATCCCATTTCCCTCTTGTGCTCTAAAACTGTCTAATCTAGAATTAAATTCTATCTACCTACATTCATTACACATAAAGGCTCCTATCTACTATGGACGAGAGTGGATCGCTCAAGGTCCTTTTACAATAATACAAGCATGCATCCACTTAATTACTTCATTAATATTTCAAAACATTTTCAAAAAATGTGCTTGGTGCTTTTCCAGCTGTCTCTTATCTCCGCGTTGTCTTGCTGCTGGCTATGCTTGCACGCCCTTGTGATGCTCTTGCATC
The DNA here is from genome assembly GCA_000966675.3 of Picea glauca. Classification (NCBI taxonomy): domain Eukaryota; kingdom Viridiplantae; phylum Streptophyta; class Pinopsida; order Pinales; family Pinaceae; genus Picea; species Picea glauca. The sequence continues at coordinate 23,846 of JZKD02S0137599.1, forward strand.
AGAAATGATTGCAAAGAAACTCAGGAGGTCAAACTATGGTTATATC
>JZKD02S0137621.1:0-12768 GCA_000966675.3 Picea glauca
AAAAACAATAATGAGTCATATTTACATCAAACAATATTGTGTCCATTACCCAAACCTTTGTGCTACGGGTCTTTCTTCAAGGGTTGACATCAATGACAACCAACCTTAATCAACACCTTCAACTTGTGTGTATCCTTTACATACCAATCTAGCTTTGTTCCTTGTAACCTGTCCATATTCATTCAGTTTATTTTTGAAAACCCACTTTGTTCCAATCACATTCTTATTCTTTTGTCGTGGAACCAATTCCCAAGTGTCATTCTTCTCTATTTGATCCAATTCTTCATCCATGTCCATATTCCAAAATTCATCCTTGCTGGCCTCTTCAAAAATGTTTGGTTCAATCGTAGATAAGAGTGCTAGGTGAATTTGTTCTGGTGATCATATTCTTCTTCTAGTCTCAACTCCTGCATCTTTGTTTATGATAATCTGATCTGAAGGATGATTCTTTTGTACTCGTTTTCTCGGTGTATTTGGAGGCACTTTCTGAACTTGCTCTTCTACTTCTGTCTGATCCTCTTCATCCTCCCCTTCTAATTCTTCTTCATCTTCTTCTTCTTCTTATTTGTAAATATGTTCCATTGGTTCATTTTCTTCTTCCTTTAATTCGCGTCCACCTGTTTCATCAATTGTTACATTGATTCTTTCCAAAACTTTGTTCAACCTCAGATTATAACACTTGTATTCTTTACTTGTACTTGAGTAACCAACAAGTACTCCTTTGTCCACACGAGAGTCTAACTTTCCCATTTTTCTATCTTCTCTTTTGATGTAGCATTTTCTTCCAAATACTCTAAAGTGATTCACATTTAGTGGTATTCCTTTCCATAGCTCGTAGGGAGTTTTTTCAGTGTTGTTTCTGAGAATTACTCCATTTTGAACGTGAATTGTTGTATGCACTGCATATTTCCAAAAAATATCTGTCAATTTAGAATCCATTAGCATTTTTTGAGCCATTTCCTGTACAGTCCTGTTCTTTCTTTCAACAACTCCATTCTATTGAGGTGCCCTAGCAACGAAGAATTTCCTTTTTATTCCATGCATGCTGCAGTAGTACAAATATTCCTTTGAAGTGAACTCTCCTTCATTATTAGATCTCAAACAATTGATTTTTGAATCCATTTCATTTTCAACCATTTCCTTGTAGACCTTGAACTTTTCAAAAGATTCTGACTTATTCTTGAGAAAGAAAACTGTAGTCATTCTTGTATAATCATCAACTAATAACATAAAGTATTTCTCACCTTTTAAACCATTTGTTGTAGTTGGTCCAACTATATCAATATGCACAGTTTCCAATGGTCTTGTCATTGAAAATTCCTTTGATTTGAATATGGTCTTTGTTTTCATTCCTTGTTGACAATGCTTGCATAAAGTGTTGGTTGGTTTTGTGATCTAGGGAATTTCTCTAACTGCTTCCTTTTTGTTGAGTTTAACAAGGTTATCAAAGTGTATGTGACCCATTATTTTGTTCCATAGCCAACCTTCATCTTCTTTTCCTAAACAACACTTTTCATTTACAATTTCACTTAATACATATACGTTGCTTGAATTTCTTGCAGCTGTTGCAATCAATTTTCCTGAACCTTCTTTTCTTATCTCGCACTTCTATGAATCAAAATTAATTTTATGACCTTGGTCACAAATTTGACTCACACTTAGAAGAATATGTTTCATATCTTCTACTATAAGAACATTTTCTTCCTTGGTATTCTTGTTTCCAATTTTGACTGTGTTTCTTTCAATGATTTTAGCTGAATCATCATTTCTGAAGGAGACCGATCCATATCTTTCCTTTCTTAATGTAAGAAACCTGTCTTTATCACTTGTCATGCGTTTTGAAAAACCACTGTCAACATACCAACCACATTTCTTCTGCTTAGCTTGTAGAGCAAGTGTGCATTCTTCATTGCAATATTGATTCTGCTTTCTTATCCATGTTCTCTTCTGAGGTTTCTGTTTGTGACTGTTGTTGTTTTTTTTTGGTTCTCTAAGAGGGGTTGTCATTCTACAATCTTTGGCCATGTGTCCAAAGTTGTTGCACTTGTAGCATTCCACTTCAATACTCAATGNTGGTGATCATATTCTTCTTCTAGTCTCAACTCCTGCATCTTTGTTTATGATAATCTGATCTGAAGGATGATTCTTTTGTACTCGTTTTCTCGGTGTATTTGGAGGCACTTTCTGAACTTGCTCTTCTACTTCTGTCTGATCCTCTTCATCCTCCCCTTCTAATTCTTCTTCATCTTCTTCTTCTTCTTATTTGTAAATATGTTCCATTGGTTCATTTTCTTCTTCCTTTAATTCGCGTCCACCTGTTTCATCAATTGTTACATTGATTCTTTCCAAAACTTTGTTCAACCTCAGATTATAACACTTGTATTCTTTACTTGTACTTGAGTAACCAACAAGTACTCCTTTGTCCACACGAGAGTCTAACTTTCCCATTTTTCTATCTTCTCTTTTGATGTAGCATTTTCTTCCAAATACTCTAAAGTGATTCACATTTAGTGGTATTCCTTTCCATAGCTCGTAGGGAGTTTTTTCAGTGTTGTTTCTGAGAATTACTCCATTTTGAACGTGAATTGTTGTATGCACTGCATATTTCCAAAAAATATCTGTCAATTTAGAATCCATTAGCATTTTTTGAGCCATTTCCTGTACAGTCCTGTTCTTTCTTTCAACAACTCCATTCTATTGAGGTGCCCTAGCAACGAAGAATTTCCTTTTTATTCCATGCATGCTGCAGTAGTACAAATATTCCTTTGAAGTGAACTCTCCTTCATTATTAGATCTCAAACAATTGATTTTTGAATCCATTTCATTTTCAACCATTTCCTTGTAGACCTTGAACTTTTCAAAAGATTCTGACTTATTCTTGAGAAAGAAAACTGTAGTCATTCTTGTATAATCATCAACTAATAACATAAAGTATTTCTCACCTTTTAAACCATTTGTTGTAGTTGGTCCAACTATATCAATATGCACAGTTTCCAATGGTCTTGTCATTGAAAATTCCTTTGATTTGAATATGGTCTTTGTTTTCATTCCTTGTTGACAATGCTTGCATAAAGTGTTGGTTGGTTTTGTGATCTAGGGAATTTCTCTAACTGCTTCCTTTTTGTTGAGTTTAACAAGGTTATCAAAGTGTATGTGACCCATTATTTTGTTCCATAGCCAACCTTCATCTTCTTTTCCTAAACAACACTTTTCATTTACAATTTCACTTAATACATATACGTTGCTTGAATTTCTTGCAGCTGTTGCAATCAATTTTCCTGAACCTTCTTTTCTTATCTCGCACTTCTATGAATCAAAATTAATTATATGACCTTGGTCACAAATTTGACTCACACTTAGAAGAATATGTTTCATATCTTCTACTATAAGAACATTTTCTTCCTTGGTATTCTTGTTTCCAATTTTGACTGTGTTTCTTCCAATGATTTTAGCTGAATCATCATTTCTGAAGGAGACCGATCCATATCTTTCCTTTCTTAATGTAAGAAACTTGTCTTTATCACTTGTCATGCGTTTTGAAAAACCAATGTCAACATACCAACCACATTTCTTCTGCTTAGCTTGTAGAGCAAGTGTGCATTCTTCATTGCGATATTGATTCTGCTTTCTTATCCATGTTCTCTTCTGAGGTTTCTATTTGTGACTGTTGTTGTTTTGTTTTGGTTCTCTAGGAGGGGTTGTCATTCTACAATCTTTGGCCATGTGTCCAAAGTTGTTGCACTTGTAGCATTCCACTTCAATACTCAATGATTCAAACCTATTGTAGCTTCTTCTCTGTGTTTCACTAGGCCTTCTTGGATAACCATTTTGTGTATGTCTTTCAAAGTTGTTTATGTTCCTACTATTAGATTTTCAATTTACAACTTTATGTCCAAAATTATTGCGTGCATAACATAAACCAAAAAAAATAGTTTGATACCTGGGAGTTGAATATCTTATGAAAGGAGTTGCTCTTATGAATCCTTCTTCCTCTTGAGGCCTATTTGTTTCTGTCGATAGTTGATTTTGAAGTCTGAATCCTCTCAGTGGGGGAGTGTCTCTGTAATCTTCCTTTTAGATCTTCCTATCCCCTTTCATTATTTCTGCATAGATTTTTGGATATTTTTCTTGTTCTGTTTCTTTGGATCTTGATCCATTTTCTGTCTAATTGTATCCAAGCCCAGACTTGTCATTATAAGGATTTTGACTGCTGATAATGTCATCCAGAACTTTTGAGCTGTTCTTCATATTTTTATTTTGAAGATCCTTTCTCAATGGGACAATCCCTACTTCCAAATTTCTAATGATCCTGTCTCTTTCTTCTAACTGTTATTTGAGTGCTTCTTCAATTCTTTTATCTTCTTCTATTTGAACCTTCAATTTCATGATCATTTGTTTTAGTTCCTGAGTGTCTTCTTTCTTATCTAGTTCTGATTATAGATTCTTTTTTTTCATCTTTTCTCTTCTTATAACTTCTATGACACTCAACAATTATTTTCGGTAGTCAAATTCTACCTCTTCATATTATTCTTCGGTGTCTTCTTTATCAGAGTCTTCTATTTCCATGAATAGAACTCTTTATGTCTCACTGTCACTGACTTCATCTTCATCTGATGAGGAGATGCCTTCTTTGGTGCATAAGCCTTTCTTGAAATCTTTATTTTTGGTTCGTTTACCTTTATATGTTTGTCTACTATTTGATTAATCTTCATCCTTCCTCTTATTTTTCTTATGAAGACATTTTTTAGCAAAATGAACAATACCATCACAATTAAAAAAATCAATGGAGGCTTACCTTTATATATGTCGTTGGTTCCTTTGTTCAATCTTCTAAAAAAGTTGGCCACTTATTCTTCATCATCTTCTAAGAATTCATTGTTGCTGCTATGTTTCTTTTGCTTTCCCTTTTCCTTTGACCTTTTGGAATCTTTGAAAGATGCTTCTTTTATATATGGATTTTTCTGTTCAGTTATCATTTCATATGCTATGAAGATTCCATGTAGTTCGTACATTCTTATTAAGTCTATATCTTCTTTTTCTTCTAGTGTTTATATCTAAGGATCAAATCTCATAGGAATATATCTTAGTACCTTTTGAACAATTACAGATTCTTCAATTTGTTCTCCCAATCCTATGATTGCATTTACTGTTTCATCGAATCGTAATAAGTAAGTTGCAATATTGTCATCTTCCTTCATCTTTATTTGTTTGAATTGACCTCTGTAAGTTTGAAGCTTTGTTGCTTTGACTTTTGAATCTCCTTCATAAATATTTTGAAGTTTGTCCCAAATCTCTTTAGCAGATTTACAATGTAAAATTTTAGTATATAATGTTGGAAAACTGAGAGGGGGTTGAGTCGGTTGTTACTATGCATAAAAAATTATGCCCATTTTAAACTCTTTATATAACACTCAATGATGATCAAAATAATGCACCCACTAGAAGGAAGCACCAACTCCCTGGTTTCTCTAGCACCCACTAGAAGGAAGCACCAACTCCCTGAGTGTTCCAGCACCAACTAGATGGAAGCACCAACTTCTAGTTACACAGGAACCAACCTGTATAATAGAGAACAATAGTTCTCCCTTGCACCACCCTATGACCCTAGTTTTTTTGGCTGCAACCAGATGGAAGCTACAACTGCTTGTGTTCAAAAACCCACTTGAAACTCTGAGGAAAATTATCCTCCCTAGAACCTCCCTACCACCCTGAAATATAAATTGTTTCTTACTGAAATTTACTACAGTGATGTAGCGTTCATCAAATGGCGTACCAGTATCCTCACTGTTTTTCTACACTACTCTGCTCTACTTGCATCAGTGTATTCCTGCTCACATCTCCTTGATATTTTTGTTCTTCTGCTCTGTCTCTACATGTGCACCTCAAATTTCTCTTCCTCTCTTAGATAAGCATTTATGTTCTGTCTCTTATTTTTGTGCTTTATGCTCTATGTATTATTTCCATTCAATGCGCTACGCCACTTTTGTGTGTTTCATCTCTTGCACATAACATGCTTCTACCTTCCTGAATAACTCTCTACTCTATTCTATACATATTTATCATGCCAAGTCTTCTGCCAGGGCATACACTAAACTCTTCGTCCTCTCTGGCGATCATCCTGAGTTTGTTCTTCATTAGTGGTCGTTATCCTGAGATTCTTTGGCTTCTTTGGAAGTTACCGTATTCAACGCATTTCCATTTGTCAATTATCTAAATGATTTATATTTACTTCACTGGAAGTTACATCGAGACTCTTCAGCTCCTCTGGATATCATACTCAAGCTCGTCGAATTCTTTGGCAGATAAAATCACTCTGTTTTTGGCAGTTACGATCAGTCCCTTTGGATCCTTTTCCCTTTCTGAGAAATTTACACAGTGGGTGCTAGAGTTTTTATCTAAGCCCCTTCCTTTCACATGACCCCTGATGGTGACTTCACATTTCAGGTCATCTATCATGAGTCACCCCGATTCTCCTAACTCCTGATCTCCCGAACTCTGAAGTGGAGCCTAGMAATGTGCTAGATCCTCTTTCGATATGACCTTGGGCTATGAAATTCATGTGACCATGCGATTGTGGGTGCATCCATAGGTGGTTTGAGAGAAACCCACTTTTCACCCCACAATTCACTATGAGCCTCCACGCGTCCTTTCTCCAAAATCGTGGTTTCAATTCCGGCCCTCTCACAAAAAATTAAGAACCGAGCATGTCCTGGCCCCACAATGGAGAATGATCGTCGATTTCATGATCTTGATGGTGCTCCTGAATGAATGGTTCAGATCTATCCTCTTAGGTCTGCAAACTAGAGCTCACCTTCCTACATCAATGATTGATATTTACTTTGTGATTTGGGCTTCAGGATTTTCAAATCTCAAACCCTGTTGCTGCTGAAAGGATATCTTCCAGAATGGAAGATCTATTGACATTTGTCCTCTTCAATCGATGGCTCCACCTTCTTTCCTTTTTCCATGCATGATCCTCAGTCTCAACAATCAGGTAACATGTGGCCCTCCAAACCAATGGACGAGATCAATTTCACCTTTGAGCCTTTGGGAGTTTCAATTCTCAAACTTGGCTTACTCCTAAGGAATTTCGCTTGGAGTCCATGATCCAATGACTCGTGTCCCTTTTGGATCGATGATCACAATCCCTTCGGGTATTCAAGGTTCGAGAATCTCAACTTTCCAACCTCTCATCCTTCCTTTGATTTCCCCCAGAGCTAACAATCCACTGACGCGTGTCCATTTCAGATAAATTGTCATGATATTTTCTGGTATTCGAGGTTCGGAATTCTCAAGTCTCAATTGAAAATCTTTCAGTGAGATTTATCCAAAATCTTATATTAGCTGATGCGTACTACCCTTGATGATCAACGATCGATATTTGTCTTTGGTGATTTTAGCATTCTCACTATCCACAAAAATTCTGAAGTTGTGGATCTCACGCCACTTGTCCTCCTCGATGATGAACGACCCCAAACTGCTTCGTGACTTCAAAACTTTGGGCAACTGTTGGTGGAAAATATCCTGAAGTAAAACTCCCAGAGTGATGTCACTTGATGATGTGTCATAACCCTAGTGGCTACCACGTATTTCTTGTATTTGTGATTTGCACGTACCTGAAATGTCGAATCAACATAACACTTGTCTTCGTCTGATTGCACCATGTGTTCTTGCTGACATGGATCTTCATTCACTTCGTTCTTTTTCATGCTAGATCAACGATCCACACTCTCCCTTTGATCAACAACTGTGATCAAATCATGACCTCGCATTTCAGGTGTTTGAATGTGAGCCAACCTTGACTCTTCCAACTCTCGATATCTGAAATACTCTAGATCAACGACCCATGATCCTCGATGATCTAATGGTCCATATATTATTGGGACTTCATGTTTTGTGAAGTTGGATGACTACTCACCTCCCTTCTTCTGACTTTTGATTTTCTAAAACTTGCTCCAGATCAACTGCTCACAACTCCCCATGATCTAANTTCATTTACAATTTCACTTAATACATATACGTTGCTTGAATTTCTTGCAGCTGTTGCAATCAATTTTCCTGAACCTTCTTTTCTTATCTCGCACTTCTATGAATCAAAATTAATTATATGACCTTGGTCACAAATTTGACTCACACTTAGAAGAATATGTTTCATATCTTCTACTATAAGAACATTTTCTTCCTTGGTATTCTTGTTTCCAATTTTGACTGTGTTTCTTCCAATGATTTTAGCTGAATCATCATTTCTGAAGGAGACCGATCCATATCTTTCCTTTCTTAATGTAAGAAACTTGTCTTTATCACTTGTCATGCGTTTTGAAAAACCAATGTCAACATACCAACCACATTTCTTCTGCTTAGCTTGTAGAGCAAGTGTGCATTCTTCATTGCGATATTGATTCTGCTTTCTTATCCATGTTCTCTTCTGAGGTTTCTATTTGTGACTGTTGTTGTTTTGTTTTGGTTCTCTAGGAGGGGTTGTCATTCTACAATCTTTGGCCATGTGTCCAAAGTTGTTGCACTTGTAGCATTCCACTTCAATACTCAATGATTCAAACCTATTGTAGCTTCTTCTCTGTGTTTCACTAGGCCTTCTTGGATAACCATTTTGTGTATGTCTTTCAAAGTTGTTTATGTTCCTACTATTAGATTTTCAATTTACAACTTTATGTCCAAAATTATTGCGTGCATAACATAAACCAAAAAAAATAGTTTGATACCTGGGAGTTGAATATCTTATGAAAGGAGTTGCTCTTATGAATCCTTCTTCCTCTTGAGGCCTATTTGTTTCTGTCGATAGTTGATTTTGAAGTCTGAATCCTCTCAGTGGGGGAGTGTCTCTGTAATCTTCCTTTTAGATCTTCCTATCCCCTTTCATTATTTCTGCATAGATTTTTGGATATTTTTCTTGTTCTGTTTCTTTGGATCTTGATCCATTTTCTGTCTAATTGTATCCAAGCCCAGACTTGTCATTATAAGGATTTTGACTGCTGATAATGTCATCCAGAACTTTTGAGCTGTTCTTCATATTTTTATTTTGAAGATCCTTTCTCAATGGGACAATCCCTACTTCCAAATTTCTAATGATCCTGTCTCTTTCTTCTAACTGTTATTTGAGTGCTTCTTCAATTCTTTTATCTTCTTCTATTTGAACCTTCAATTTCATGATCATTTGTTTTAGTTCCTGAGTGTCTTCTTTCTTATCTAGTTCTGATTATAGATTCTTTTTTTTCATCTTTTCTCTTCTTATAACTTCTATGACACTCAACAATTATTTTCGGTAGTCAAATTCTACCTCTTCATATTATTCTTCGGTGTCTTCTTTATCAGAGTCTTCTATTTCCATGAATAGAACTCTTTATGTCTCACTGTCACTGACTTCATCTTCATCTGATGAGGAGATGCCTTCTTTGGTGCATAAGCCTTTCTTGAAATCTTTATTTTTGGTTCGTTTACCTTTATATGTTTGTCTACTATTTGATTAATCTTCATCCTTCCTCTTATTTTTCTTATGAAGACATTTTTTAGCAAAATGAACAATACCATCACAATTAAAAAAATCAATGGAGGCTTACCTTTATATATGTCGTTGGTTCCTTTGTTCAATCTTCTAAAAAAGTTGGCCACTTATTCTTCATCATCTTCTAAGAATTCATTGTTGCTGCTATGTTTCTTTTGCTTTCCCTTTTCCTTTGACCTTTTGGAATCTTTGAAAGATGCTTCTTTTATATATGGATTTTTCTGTTCAGTTATCATTTCATATGCTATGAAGATTCCATGTAGTTCGTACATTCTTATTAAGTCTATATCTTCTTTTTCTTCTAGTGTTTATATCTAAGGATCAAATCTCATAGGAATATATCTTAGTACCTTTTGAACAATTACAGATTCTTCAATTTGTTCTCCCAATCCTATGATTGCATTTACTGTTTCATCGAATCGTAATAAGTAAGTTGCAATATTGTCATCTTCCTTCATCTTTATTTGTTTGAATTGACCTCTGTAAGTTTGAAGCTTTGTTGCTTTGACTTTTGAATCTCCTTCATAAATATTTTGAAGTTTGTCCCAAATCTCTTTAGCAGATTTACAATGTAAAACTTTAGTATATAATGTTGGAAAACTGAGAGGGGGTTGAGTCGGTTGTTACTATGCATAAAAAATTATGCCCATTTTAAACTCTTTATATAAAACTCAATGATGATCAAAATAATGCACCCACTAGAAGGAAGCACCAACTCCCTGGTTTCTCTAGCACCCACTAGAAGGAAGCACCAACTCCCTGAGTATTCCAGCACCAACTAGATGGAAGCACCAACTTCTAGTTACACAGGAACCAACCTGTATAATAGAGAACAATAGTTCTCCCTTGCACCACCCTATGACCCTAGTTTTTTTGGCTACAACTAGATGGAAGCTACAACTCCTTGTGTTCAAAAACCCACTTGAAACTCTGAGGAAAATTATCCTCCCTAGAACCTCCCTACCACCCTGAAATATAAATCGTTTCTTACTGAAATTTACTACAGTGATGTAGTGTTCATCAAATGGCGTACCAGTATCCTCACTGTTTTTCTACACTACTCTGCTCTACTTGCATCAGTGTATTCCTGCTCACATCTCCTTGATATGTTTGTTCTTCTGCTCTATCTCTACATGTCCACCTCAAATTTCTCTTCCTCTCTTAGATAGGCATTTATGTTCTGTCTCTTATTTTTGTGCTTTATGCTCTATGTATTATTTCCATTCAATGCGCTACGCCACTTTTGTGTGTTTCATCTCTTGCACATAACATGCTTCTACCTTCATGAATAACTCTCTACTCTATTCTATACATATTTATCATGCCAAGTCTTTTGCCAGGGCATACACTAAACTCTTCGTCCTCTCTGCGATCATCCTGAGTTTGTTCTTCATTAGTGGTCGTTATCCTGAGATTCTTTGGCTTCTTTGGAAGTTACCGTATTCAACGCATTTCCCTTTATCAATTATCTAAATGATTTATATTTACTTCACTGGAAGTTACATTGAGACTCTTCATCTCCTCTGGATATCATACTCAAGCTCGTCGAATTCTTTGGCAGATAAAATCACTCTGTTTCTGGCAGTTACGATCATTCCCTTTGGATCCTTTTCCCTTTCTGAGAAATCTACACAGTGGGTGCTAGAGTTTTTATATAAGCCCCTTCCTTTCACATGACCCCTGATGGTGACTTCACATTTCAGGTCATCTATCATGAGTCACCCCGATTCTCCTAACTCCTGATCTCCCGAACTCTGAAGTGGAGCCTAGAAATGTGCTAGATCCTCTTTCGATATGACCTTGGGCTATGAAATTCATGTGACCATGCGATTGTGGGTGCATCCATAGGTGGTTTGAGAGAAACCCACTTTTCACCCCACAATTCACTATGAGCCTCCACGCGTCCTTTCTCCAAAATCGTGGTTTCAATTCCGGCCCTCTCACAAAAAATTAAGAACCGAGCATGTCCTGGCCCCACAATGGAGAATGATCGTCGATTTCATGATCTTGATGGTGCTCCTGAATGAATGGTTCAGATCTATCCTCTTAGGTCTGCAAACTAGAGCTCACCTTCCTACATCAATGATTGATATTTACTTTGTGATTTGGGCTTCAGGATTTTCAAATCTCAAACCCTGTTGCTGCTGAAAGGATATCTTCCAGAATGGAAGATCTATTGACATTTGTCCTCTTCAATCGATGGCTCCACCTTCTTTCCTTTTTCCATGCATGATCCTCAGTCTCAACAATCAGGTAACATGTGGCCCTCCAAACCAATGGACGAGATCAATTTCACCTTTGAGCCTTTGGGAGTTTCAATTCTCAAACTTGGCTTACTCCTAAGGAATTTCGCTTGGAGTCCATGATCCAATGACTCGTGTCCCTTTTGGATCGATGATCACAATCCCTTCGGGTATTCAAGGTTCGAGAATCTCAACTTTCCAACCTCTCATCCTTCCTTTGATTTCCCCCAGAGCTAACAATCCACTGACGCGTGTCCATTTCAGATAAATTGTCATGATATTTTCTGGTATTCGAGGTTCGGAATTCTCAAGTCTCAATTGAAAATCTTTCAGTGAGATTTATCCAAAATCTTATATTAGCTGATGCGTACTACCCTTGATGATCAACGATCGATATTTGTCTTTGGTGATTTTAGCATTCTCACTATCCACAAAAATTCTGAAGTTGTGGATCTCACGCCACTTGTCCTCCTCGATGATGAACGACCCCAAACTGCTTCGTGACTTCAAAACTTTGGGCAACTGTTGGTGGAAAATATCCTGAAGTAAAACTCCCAGAGTGATGTCACTTGATGATGTGTCATAACCCTAGTGGCTACCACGTATTTCTTGTATTTGTGATTTGCACGTACCTGAAATGTCGAATCAACATAACACTTGTCTTCGTCTGATTGCACCATGTGTTCTTGCTGACATGGATCTTCATTCACTTCGTTCTTTTTCATGCTAGATCAACGATCCACACTCTCCCTTTGATCAACAACTGTGATCAAATCATGACCTCGCATTTCAGGTGTTTGAATGTGAGCCAACCTTGACTCTTCCAACTCTCGATATCTGAAATACTCTAGATCAACGACCCATGATCCTCGATGATCTAATGGTCCATATATTATTGGGACTTCATGTTTTGTGAAGTTGGATGACTACTCACCTCCCTTCTTCTGACTTTTGATTTTCTAAAACTTGCTCCAGATCAACTGCTCACAACTCCCCATGATCTAA
>JZKD02S0137632.1:0-23890 GCA_000966675.3 Picea glauca
AAAAATTGTTTATGTAGATGTTGAAGTAGTTGATGCTCCCCTTGATTATAACTTGTTGTTAGGGAGAAGTTGGTTCTATTCTGTGACTGTCATCGCTTCATCGGTTTTTCGATGCGTACAATTCCCTCATCAAGGTAAAATTGTGACTATCTATCAGTTAGATTATTGCACCCCTAACACTCACATGCAGATGACCAACAATATTCCTTTTCTGGGGGACTCAAAATTTACTTATGAAAGTATTGGGATAGGTCTCTTGAAAGACTCTTCTCTCATGGGTACCTTTCCTACACCTCTTCCTCCCACTACACAACACATCACAACGCTCAATATGATTTTGACTATGGCACATCAATCCTTTGAATCATTTGATCCATGGATCATGCCTAGTCCCTTAGAATTTGATACACTAGGTGACACTATGCCACTTAGTCCTGTAGAGGTCAAATATGATGCCATTCAGTCTGCCTCTCCTTTAATGGACCACCAACATTTGTTTGCATCTACTACATATTCATTACCCTCCTACTTGGATTCCCTATCCTATACTTTCGATTACATCCTATAGATTTTTCCATAAGATGAATCTATTATGGAAATTCTTAGTATCGAGGAGGCACCATGGGATGAAAACCACCATCGTTCATCATTTCTTCCCATTTTGGATGAAATAGAGAAAGATATTTCCTAGAGATATTTTCAACTCCCCCAAATCTCTAATACTCACCCAGGAGACCATCTCCAAGGGGAATTTTGGAAATATATCTCTCACAATTACTGTCGACATATCCATTAAAGAAGTTATTGTGGAAAACATATAACTAGCTGCCAATTGTTCAACTAAAGAAGTTGAAACTTATACCGCCTTGTTTAAATAATTTCATGACATCTTCGCCTGGAGCTACAAAGAAATGTCAGGGATCGATCCATCGATCATTGTGCATGAAATCAAAACTTACCAAGAGTTAAACCTGTGAGACGAAAACTTCACCCGGTTCATCCTAAAAAAATCGTGACAATAAAGGCAAAAGTCGAAAATTTATTAAAATATGGTTTTATTTATCCCTCCCTTCTGACCAAATGGGTTTCCAACATCATTATGGTCACCAAGAAACAAGGGAAACTTCATGTTTGTGTCAATTATCGGGATCTTAATAAGGATTGTCCCAAGGATAATTACCCTACACCCTTTATCGACCAAATTATCGATAATTACACCAGAAGCGTCATTTTGTATTTTATGGATATAACAAGATCGACATTTTACTAGTTGATCAACACAAAACAACCTTCATTTTCCCATGGGGGAATTTGTCTTATTGGAAATTACCTTTTCTCCTTAAAAACGCTAGAACCAATTTTCAGTGGGCTATGCCATATGCGTTCCATGACATCAAACATATAGTTGAACCTTATCTCAATGACTTACCATCTCACTTGACTCATTGAAGAGACCATATTGGTCTACGAGCCATATTTCTTTGATGCAGGTTTTACAACATACATTTGAATCCCCATAAATGCATTTTTGTTGTTTAGTCAGGGAGACTCCTTGGATTTGTAGTCTCCAAAGATGGGATTAGGGTGGATCCCTTAAAATTCAAATCCATTCTCACTTTACCCCCTCCCAACAACCTTACCCAATTGCAAAGTTTGCAAGGGTAGACAAACTTTCTTCATTGTTTTATTCACAATTACGCCGAAATCACTAAAGGATTCATGATATTGTTGCAAAAAGATGCCCCTTTCATATGGGATTCAAACGCTCAATGATCATTTGATGCTCTTAATAATGCTTTAACGAACACATCTATTTTGCACCCACCAAATTATGTGAAATATTATATCCTTTATTTGTCTACCTCTACTTCCACTATTTCTATGGTGTTAGTACAAGAGGATGATGACAACATCGAACATGTGATCTAATATTTGAGTAAAAGTCTATCAAGTCCTGAACTCCGATATTCACATGTTGAAAAGTTGGCTTTGGAAATAGTTATTTTCATACAAATATTTCACCACTATATTCTATTACACACTACCACGGTCATTCCAAACTCAAACCCCATGTACCACATCTTAACTCGTCAAGTACTTGGGGGAAAATATTCGAAATGGATCGTCATTCTCCAAGAATTCGATATCGAGTTTGCCAAATCCAAAGCTAAGAAATCGTTGGTTTTTGTGGAATTAATTTGTGATCTTCCCCATGTTGATGAGGATATTTATCCTAGTGATTCCTTTCTCGATGAATCCTTGTTCCTCATTAGTACGTCTGATCCATGGTATGACGATATTATTCTCTATCTCCTAACCCAACACTTTCGTCCTATCATTTCACGTGATGAACGATGTCACATTAGACACCATTCAAAGCACTACATTATCATTGGAGACACCTTGTACTGCCATGGCATTGATATTGTCTTACGATGTTTCTTAACCCATGAAGAGGTTGAACAAGTTTTAAATGACTGTCACCTTGGATATTGTGGTGGTCATCTTTCTAGGATGGCTACAACCCAAATTTTTTTACGTCCTGGTTATTTTTGGCCTTCCATATTCAAATATTGCATTGAGGCCGTTAAAAAATGCCCATCCTGTCAAATATTTCAAAAGAAAGCATGTACCCACCTAGCTCCACTTCATCCCATTGTCTTCGTCAGCCCCATTTTCAAAATGGGGCATCAATTTTATGCAATGTAAGCCTACCTCAGTGGATGGCACAGTTATATTATTGTTTCCATCGATTATTTCACTAAATGGGTTGAGGCTATGCCTACATTCCTTAACGATGGCCGAACCGCAACACTTTTTGTGTTCAATCACATCATTACTCCATTTAGTGTCTCACAAGCTATTGTAACCGATCATGGATCCCATTTCTAGAACCAGATGATGGGTGAATTATGCACCAAGTTAGGTTTCCACCATGACATCTCATCCCCCTACTACCCTTAGGAAAATGGACAAGTTGAAGCCATAAACAAAGTCTTGAAAACTATGCTTCAACATGTGGTGGGAGTGAACAAATCCTCTTGGCATTTCCAACTCTTCTCCACACTCTCGGTCTATCGAACTTTAGTTAAAACCAAAACTGGATTACACCTTTCCAGTTGGTATACGAGATAGAGATAGTGCTACCGATCGAATGCGAGATTCCTTTGTTGAAACTCACTGTAGAACTCCTACCCCATACTTCTGCTAAAGAGGAATTATTTTTATATCGAACAAAGATGGATGAAACCCATCACGATTCTACTCTCATCAACAAGACATATCAAAAAAACATAAAAAATCAATATGATAAGTCCATCTAACCTCACGCTTTCACAGAAGGAGATCTAGTCCTAGTCTATGATCAAGATCATGACAAACTAGGGGAAAGAAAGTTATAACCCATGTGGCACGGGCCACACATCATAAAATATGTGTTACAGAGGCACCTACAAGTTAGTAGACTACGATGGAATATCTCTCAGTGAGCCTTGAAATGGTATTTCCCTAAAAAATTACTATGCATAGAATATCTTGCATGTGTGCTTTGTACATTATTGTACTATATACTTTTGACATGGTGTGTCTTTTATTTTGCATGCATGAGTTTTTCCTCAACTACCTATACTTTTCTTTGTGATTGAATGCACATATGACATCATCATTTCCCATATATTTCGGGTTTGCATATGGTGCTAGTCGACATACCTAGAACATCGCTTCTGCAACTTGGGTCATTTACCACTCTGGCGAGTTGGTGACTTCAGGAGGAATTTTCCTCGGATTTGCGATCAATAACATTGCAGATTATCATGCCATCATTGGACTTTTAATCGAAGCCTCTTCTCTAGGTATGTCTCAATTGATTATCAACTTTGATTCTCAACTTGTGGTCTGTCAACTAAACCATGAATACGTCATTCTTAACCCAGTTTTACTACGTCTCCATCTAAGTGTTTGTATTCTCGAAAGAGATTTTGAATTTCTAGAATACAGACATATATTGAGAGAAATCAATACTATTATGGATTTGTTAGAAAATTATATGTTAGATTGGTATATTGTGCATAGATAAACATTTGGAACATGAAGCATATGAATAAAAACATCACATAAAACAAAAATACAACATAAGTAACCACCGCAAAACTTGTTTATATATAAGCTTGATAGAATTTTTTTTTGTCAAAATACATCATCCAAAAGTACATAACAGGGAAAAAAATGGGATTTTTATACCCAAAGAATCATCATAAATACTAAAATGACTGGAGACTCTACTCATCCCCCTGCACCATATTGTTCTCCACATAGCACACTACCACTTTCGCTACTCACCGTAGCAAATGATTGAGACCTTTAGGGACCCCAATTGTATGTATTTGAAGGTGTAGATGTACATCTAGCATCCTCGGGGGAGGAACACACATGGTCAAACCACAGAGGTTCATCTCCACATCTCGGAGTCCTCCTACTACGACATCATACTCCATCGTCACCTGATCATGTCCACAACATCCTAGTGATGGCATAGTTTTTGGATGTGATGCACCTTTGTCTGCATGATGAAAAAAAAAGATTTAGATCCCTCGTTGTACAACCAAAAACATATAAAAAACAAGAAAAATATTTTTACAAGGTTAAGATCTTTCGTACCTGAAACATCCCACTATATACCCTCAAGAATCACTAAATATGTGTTTCCCCTAAACTCCACCCCAACATATGGGAAATCCTCGATCACCATCAATTGCCTCCTCCACCATGCAAAGAAGTCAACAGTAAATCTAAAGGCCGAGGGCTCATTCCCCAACCTAGGGGAAAGACTAGTCCATCACTCCATGTGGGGCTCAGTGAACTCTTGAATGACTTGCTTAGTGACAGGCCCTTCCAGGCGTTGTTCCACTACTACGACCACCTATTATAGTTGTGATCCTATTACGCGTATCCCCTTCGGGAGGTACGCAGTAATGAGTGTGTACTACAATTCATGCGGGACATTGTCACGACTAACCGCGCTAGCCAGAGGCGGTATGTAGTCAGGCAAGACTGACAGGATCATCTTCATGTTTTCTATGTCATCACAGTGATTTATTCTCTTCTCTTTCGCAGTTTGGGATGGCCCAGATCGACATCCAGTCGAAGGGGATGCTTGCAATCCCTGCGTCAATGAGGCTTGTACTCCTGCAGACATAAATTTCTCAGCCATAAGGTCTATTAGGATCTCCTCCACAGACTTCTCTACTGCGCTAAGGTCGCCCGACATGCACGCTCGTGATCAAATAGATCTGGTAGGTGAATGAATACTCAGGGTAAGCAATGGGTGGTGAGGTCTCAAAAGCACAACACAATAGCAATCAATTCTCTATTCACTCGAGTAATCATAGTTTGAAAAAAGTGGTCTCGGTGAGGCATTCAATGGATTAAATAGGAAACAAAAGAACAAATTCCTCCAATGGGTCAAAATGCCTTAATCAATATGATTCCATCTATTATGGCGTGGTGTCAATGGTCTCATGGCGATCTTGTCTGCAATAATTATGTTTCTAACCATTATGGAGCATCATTCTAATGGTTGGAACGCCTCCAATGGTCATATAGCTTCGTCGTGGGGAAGTGCCATTCTGCGTTGTTCTTCTATTCCAGTGATGTTCAATTTTTGCAAGCCTACTTCCCGCGAGGTCTTCACTGGAACCTCCTGTAGTCTTTCTAACTTTTCTTTCTGGCCTTCTTCCCTATGATTTGATTTTCTAGATTCCTCTTTCCATTTGTATTCTTATCTTCTCTTAGCATAGTAACTTCACACTGTTGATATTCTATCAAAAGTTTTGCATGCAATATTTCTTCTCTTACTAATTCTGGGGTAGGTTCTCTTCTCTCCTTCATGGATAGGTTCTTTAATCCTTCTTGTTTTCTTTCATCTTTGACAGCTAAGTCTCTAGTCCTAATTTGCTTCAACTTGTCCTCTTGTTCTTGTACTAGTCGTTCTATTTTCTTGGCTATGAAGTCCCTTAATTCTTTCTTTTTTTCTGTTCTATGGCTTCCTCTTCTTCTTTCCTTTGGATTTGATCTTTCTCAATCCATGTCTTTCCTAACAACAGTGCAAAAGGAGCTTTGTTCTCAACAAACTTAATTACCTCAAAGTCTTCTTCAGTCTATGCTCCATGAACAATCATAGGTACATGAGTAAGTCATCCACATATGGTTATCATATTTCATTTAAACAAGACTATCCCTCCTAATGAAGGAATCATAGCAGGCTTTCCAAAAATTTCCCAAGTACTTTCTAGCATAATTAATTTTCACCTATGTTTCCTTATCCAAGACATAATCTATGTCAAAGTCTCCTATTCTTGTTTCTACGCACTAATTTTATTTTAAGATGTCTGGTAAATTGATGTCTCTGTGATCATTCAATGTTTCTTTCAGCTATAATAACATAGTCTCTAATTTTGTTTGATTCTCTAACATATCCTTATTTTCTTGACCTTCTTCATGGTTTGCTTGTATCAATTTCATCTTCTCAACTTTGTCAATCATTCTAGGGACATCCAAAACCTCATGATCAATATCTTTACAACAAAGAAAAATAGGACCGGTACCAGGTCATTCTTTAGCAAGATGTCTTAGTCTTATGCAGTTATAACACAGTGTCAATCCTCTCTTTCTCTTAAACGATCCCCAATCTTTCATGTACTGTGAACTGGGATCATAGTGATGGACCTACAACCTGCCAAAATTCTTTCTATGGTCCTGCATCCATTTTTCAGTCCAAAAATTATTTCTATGCATAGGAATAACATATATTTCACTATTTCTATCAGATCTTTTCATATCAAATCTTCTTTCTTCTAATGGTTCCCTAGTTTTGAGACTACGACCAAATCTATCAAACATACATAGATCCATACTTTTGAAGAAAAAATTTCCACTTATCTTACCTTTACCAGAGCACAAAGATTTAATATCTTACCTCTTTCTTCAGATCGGGCTTCCTTATCTTAGCACAAAGCTTCACAAGTCAAGTATAATACTACGCACTACAACAACAAATCTACACACAGAGCTTTCTCTTTTCTTCAGTTCCCAACAATCACAACTTTAGGTCCCGGAAACAGAACCATTTGTTTGCACAGAGGCATACCCAGGGTTCAACGCTTCAACAACGCACCCACAAAACCCTAACTACTGGCCCTTTTGACAACACCTGTAAAGCAGATGAAGTCTCACCCGAGGTAGAGGCAGGGGGGGTTGTAGGACTCAGGTGTCTTCAACCTAGATGGGACATAGATATGTGATCACAATACTTAAAAGAGCACTTAGTAGTTAAAATTCATTATTCTTTAACCCTTATTCACATCACAGGTCAAACATTGATTACAGAACAACGCAATATTACTCAATATCTAAGTACATCTAACCATTCAGCACATAACATCCGAGCAAATCTAACATTCATTCATATATAGAGAACTAAGCATCAATAGATCTACTTATTATACATCAAGATCATTACACTAAGCAAGTAAATACATAAATAGAATAACCAACATAGCACAAAGCACATCAACACAGGATATACGTGGTTCACCCTAGTGTGGGGATACGTCCACCAACTCTTCTTCTTCTTTATTAGTCTCTTTCAATCTTCTTACATGCACAGAGACACAAATCCAACTCCGCATAGGACAGGAGATCTGTGTGCACCTCACCAGATCCTCCTTCCCCGATTTATGTCCAAGCACAAAGCCTTTACACAGTCTATGCACAAAGCAATTACAAAACATTTTCACTTAGCTATGCAAGCCTTAAAACATCTTCTTGTACATATCTCTCTCTTCTTACATCGCCTAGATACTTATTTATGCATTACAAAAGGGGCCTAAACATGCGTAAACCCCTAGGCCGACATCCCATACCCATTACATAAACCCTAAAACCTAAAAATCCTGCAAAAAGGGAGAGATCCCACGATCTCCGCTTCGCCTGGGTGCTCCGTCTTCGACCAGCCTGTTGAAGTCTCAAAAATGGTCAAACACGAGTAATGTTTCCACAAAACTTGGTCGAGGGCCAACAATAGCCTAGGCTCCAAGCACTAAATGGAATAAGATATATGGGACTTGGAAGCGATATGGCACTAGTGCTTCCTGCCAATTTTGTGATAGAAAATAGGACAGATTGGAGAGATAAATCCATCACATCTTTTATGATGATCCTCCCTCCTACCAAGCGTGACCCTGGTATACAGTTCTGGGAAACATACACCTTTGTCGGTCGTGGAGTGGCTCGATGTCTAGATAAAATAATAGGCACTCCTCTCCTCGAGNTGGTTTTTGTGGAATTAATTTGTGATCTTCCCCATGTTGATGAGGATATTTATCCTAGTGATTCCTTTCTCGATGAATCCTTGTTCCTCATTAGTACGTCTGATCCATGGTATGACGATATTATTCTCTATCTCCTAACCCAACACTTTCGTCCTATCATTTCACGTGATGAACGATGTCACATTAGACACCATTCAAAGCACTACATTATCATTGGAGACACCTTGTACTGCCATGGCATTGATATTGTCTTACGATGTTTCTTAACCCATGAAGAGGTTGAACAAGTTTTAAATGACTGTCACCTTGGATATTGTGGTGGTCATCTTTCTAGGATGGCTACAACCCAAATTTTTTTACGTCCTGGTTATTTTTGGCCTTCCATATTCAAATATTGCATTGAGGCCGTTAAAAAATGCCCATCCTGTCAAATATTTCAAAAGAAAGCATGTACCCACCTAGCTCCACTTCATCCCATTGTCTTCGTCAGCCCCATTTTCAAAATGGGGCATCAATTTTATGCAATGTAAGCCTACCTCAGTGGATGGCACAGTTATATTATTGTTTCCATCGATTATTTCACTAAATGGGTTGAGGCTATGCCTACATTCCTTAACGATGGCCGAACCGCAACACTTTTTGTGTTCAATCACATCATTACTCCATTTAGTGTCTCACAAGCTATTGTAACCGATCATGGATCCCATTTCTAGAACCAGATGATGGGTGAATTATGCACCAAGTTAGGTTTCCACCATGACATCTCATCCCCCTACTACCCTTAGGAAAATGGACAAGTTGAAGCCATAAACAAAGTCTTGAAAACTATGCTTCAACATGTGGTGGGAGTGAACAAATCCTCTTGGCATTTCCAACTCTTCTCCACACTCTCGGTCTATCGAACTTTAGTTAAAACCAAAACTGGATTACACCTTTCCAGTTGGTATACGAGATAGAGATAGTGCTACCGATCGAATGCGAGATTCCTTTGTTGAAACTCACTGTAGAACTCCTACCCCATACTTCTGCTAAAGAGGAATTATTTTTATATCGAACAAAGATGGATGAAACCCATCACGATTCTACTCTCATCAACAAGACATATCAAAAAAACATAAAAAATCAATATGATAAGTCCATCTAACCTCACGCTTTCACAGAAGGAGATCTAGTCCTAGTCTATGATCAAGATCATGACAAACTAGGGGAAAGAAAGTTATAACCCATGTGGCACGGGCCACACATCATAAAATATGTGTTACAGAGGCACCTACAAGTTAGTAGACTACGATGGAATATCTCTCAGTGAGCCTTGAAATGGTATTTCCCTAAAAAATTACTATGCATAGAATATCTTGCATGTGTGCTTTGTACATTATTGTACTATATACTTTTGACATGGTGTGTCTTTTATTTTGCATGCATGAGTTTTTCCTCAACTACCTATACTTTTCTTTGTGATTGAATGCACATATGACATCATCATTTCCCATATATTTCGGGTTTGCATATGGTGCTAGTCGACATACCTAGAACATCGCTTCTGCAACTTGGGTCATTTACCACTCTGGCGAGTTGGTGACTTCAGGAGGAATTTTCCTCGGATTTGCGATCAATAACATTGCAGATTATCATGCCATCATTGGACTTTTAATCGAAGCCTCTTCTCTAGGTATGTCTCAATTGATTATCAACTTTGATTCTCAACTTGTGGTCTGTCAACTAAACCATGAATACGTCATTCTTAACCCAGTTTTACTACGTCTCCATCTAAGTGTTTGTATTCTCGAAAGAGATTTTGAATTTCTAGAATACAGACATATATTGAGAGAAATCAATACTATTATGGATTTGTTAGAAAATTATATGTTAGATTGGTATATTGTGCATAGATAAACATTTGGAACATGAAGCATATGAATAAAAACATCACATAAAACAAAAATACAACATAAGTAACCACCGCAAAACTTGTTTATATATAAGCTTGATAGAATTTTTTTTTGTCAAAATACATCATCCAAAAGTACATAACAGGGAAAAAAATGGGATTTTTATACCCAAAGAATCATCATAAATACTAAAATGACTGGAGACTCTACTCATCCCCCTGCACCATATTGTTCTCCACATAGCACACTACCACTTTCGCTACTCACCGTAGCAAATGATTGAGACCTTTAGGGACCCCAATTGTATGTATTTGAAGGTGTAGATGTACATCTAGCATCCTCGGGGGAGGAACACACATGGTCAAACCACAGAGGTTCATCTCCACATCTCGGAGTCCTCCTACTACGACATCATACTCCATCGTCACCTGATCATGTCCACAACATCCTAGTGATGGCATAGTTTTTGGATGTGATGCACCTTTGTCTGCATGATGAAAAAAAAAGATTTAGATCCCTCGTTGTACAACCAAAAACATATAAAAAACAAGAAAAATATTTTTACAAGGTTAAGATCTTTCGTACCTGAAACATCCCACTATATACCCTCAAGAATCACTAAATATGTGTTTCCCCTAAACTCCACCCCAACATATGGGAAATCCTCGATCACCATCAATTGCCTCCTCCACCATGCAAAGAAGTCAACAGTAAATCTAAAGGCCGAGGGCTCATTCCCCAACCTAGGGGAAAGACTAGTCCATCACTCCATGTGGGGCTCAGTGAACTCTTGAATGACTTGCTTAGTGACAGGCCCTTCCAGGCGTTGTTCCACTACTACGACCACCTATTCTAGTTGTGATCCTATTATGCGTATTCCCTTCGGGAGGTACGCAGTAATGAGTGTGTACTACAATTCATGCGAGACATTGTCATGAATAACCGCGCTAGCCAGAGGCGGTATGTAGTCAGGCAAGACTGACAGGATCATCTTCATGTTTTCCATGTCATCACAGTGATTTATTCTCTTCTCTTTCGCAGTTTGGGATGGCCCAGATCGACGTCCATTCGAAGGGGATGCTTTCAATCCCTGCGTCAATGAGGCTTGTACTCCTGCAGACATAAATTTCTCAGCTATAAGGTCTATTAGGATCTCCTCCACAGACTTCTCTACTGTGCTAAGGTCACCCGACATGCATGCTCATGATCAAATAGATCTGGTAGGCGAATGAATACTCAGGGTAAGCAATGGGTGGTGAGGTCTCAAAAGCACAATGCAATAGCAATCAATTCTCTATTCACTCGAGTAATCATAGTTTGAAAAAAGTGGTCTCGGTGAGGCATTCAATGGATTAAATAGGAAACAAAAGAACAAATTCCTCCAACGGGTCAAAATGCCTTAATCAATATGATTCCATCTATTATGGCGTGGTCTCAATGGTCTCATGGCGATCTTGTCTGCAATAATTGTGTTTCTAACCATTATGGAGCGTCATTCTAATGGTTGGAACGCCTCCAATGGTCATATAGCTTCGTCGTGGGGAAGTGCCATTCTGTGTTGTTCTTCTATTCCAGTGATGTTCAATTTTTGCAAGCCTACTTCCCGCGAGGTCTTCACTGGAACCTCCTGTAGTATTTCTAACTTTGCTTTCTGGCCTTCTTCCCTATGATTTGATTTTCTGGATTCCTCTTTCCATTTGTATTCTTATCTTCTCTTAGCATAGTAACTTCACACTGTTGATATTCTATCAAAATTTTTGCATGCAATATTTCTTCTCTTACTAATTCTGGGGTAGGTTCTCTTCTCTCCTTCATGGATAGGTTCTTTAATCCTTCTTGTTTTCTTTCATCTTCGACAGCTAAGTCTCTAGTCCTAAGTTGCTTCAACTTGTCCTCTTGTTCTTGTACTATTCGTTCTATTTTCTTGGCTATGAAGTCCCTTAATTCTTTCTTTTTCTATTCTATGGCTTCCTCTTCTTCTTTCCTTTGGATTTGATCTTTCTCAATCCATGTCTTTCCTAACAAAAGTGCAAAAGGAGCTTTGTTCTCAACAAACTTAATTACCTCAAAGTCTTCTTCAGTCTATGCTCCATGAACAATCATAGGTACATGAGTAAGTCATCCACATAGGGTTATCATATTTCATTTAAACAAGCCTATCCCTCCTAATGAAGGAATCATAGCAGGCTTTCCAAAAAATTTCCCAAGTACTTTCTAGCATAATTAATTTTCACCTATGTTTCCTTATCCAAGACATAGTCTATGTCAAAGTCTCCTATTCTTGTTTCTATGCACTAATTTTATTTTAATATGTCTGGTAAATTGATGTCTCTGTGATCATTCAATGTTTCTTTCAGCTGTAATAACATAGTCTCTAATTTTGTTTGATTCTCTAACATATCCTTATTTTCTTGACCTTCTTCATGGTTTGCTTGTCTCAATTTCATCTTCTCAACTTTGTCAATCATTCTAGGGACATCCAAAACCTCATGATCAATATCTTTACAACAAAGAAAAATAGGACCGGCACCAGGGCATTCTTTAGCAAGATGTCTCAGTCTTATGCAGTTATAACACAGTGTCAATCCTCTCTTTCTCTTAAACGATCCCCAACCTTTCATGTACTGTGCACTGGGATCATAGTGATGGACCTACAACCTGCCAAAATTCTTTCTATGGTCCTGCATCCATTTTTCAGTCCAAAAATTATTTCTATGCATAGGAATAACATATATTTCACTATTTCTATCAGATCTTTTCATATCAAATCTTCTTTCTTCTAATGGTTCCCTAGTTTTGAGACTACGACCAAATCTATCAAACATACATAGATCCATACTTTTGAAGAAAAAATTTCCACTTATCTTACCTTTACCAGAGCACAAAGATTTAATATCTTACCTCTTTCTTCAGATCGGGCTTCCTTATCTTAGCACAAAGCTTCACAAGTCAAGTATAATACTACGCACTACAACAACAAATCTACACACAGAGCTTTCTCTTTTCTTCAGTTCCCAACAATCACAACTTTAGGTCCCGGAAACAGAACCATTTGTTTGCACAGAGGCATACCCAGGGTTCAACGCTTCAACAACGCACCCACAAAACCCTAACTACTGGCCCTTTTGACAACACCTGTAAAGCAGATGAAGTCTCACCCGAGGTAGAGGCAGGGGGGGTTGTAGGACTCAGGTGTCTTCAACCTAGATGGGACATAGATATGTGATCACAATACTTAAAAGAGCACTTAGTAGTTAAAATTCATTATTCTTTAACCCTTATTCACATCACAGGTCAAACATTGATTACAGAACAACGCAATATTACTCAATATCTAAGTACATCTAACCATTCAGCACATAACATCCGAGCAAATCTAACATTCATTCATATATAGAGAACTAAGCATCAATAGATCTACTTATTATACATCAAGATCATTACACTAAGCAAGTAAATACATAAATAGAATAACCAACATAGCACAAAGCACATCAACACAGGATATACGTGGTTCACCCTAGTGTGGGGATACGTCCACCAACTCTTCTTCTTCTTTATTAGTCTCTTTCAATCTTCTTACATGCACAGAGACACAAATCCAACTCCGCATAGGACAGGAGATCTGTGTGCACCTCACCAGATCCTCCTTCCCCGATTTATGTCCAAGCACAAAGCCTTTACACAGTCTATGCACAAAGCAATTACAAAACATTTTCACTTAGCTATGCAAGCCTTAAAACATCTTCTTGTACATATCTCTCTCTTCTTACATCGCCTAGATACTTATTTATGCATTACAAAAGGGGCCTAAACATGCGTAAACCCCTAGGCCGACATCCCATACCCATTACATAAACCCTAAAACCTAAAAATCCTGCAAAAAGGGAGAGATCCCACGATCTCCGCTTCGCCTGGGTGCTCCGTCTTCGACCAGCCTGTTGAAGTCTCAAAAATGGTCAAACACGAGTAATGTTTCCACAAAACTTGGTCGAGGGCCAACAATAGCCTAGGCTCCAAGCACTAAATGGAATAAGATATATGGGACTTGGAAGCGATATGGCACTAGTGCTTCCTGCCAATTTTGTGATAGAAAATAGGACAGATTGGAGAGATAAATCCATCACATCTTTTATGATGATCCTCCCTCCTACCAAGCGTGACCCTGGTATACAGTTCTGGGAAACATACACCTTTGTCGGTCGTGGAGTGGCTCGATGTCTAGATAAAATAATAGGCACTCCTCTCCTCGAGCGCCCTGTCAAGAAGTATACATCATCCATCTCGATCGTGAGCACTTTTGGTCCTATTTGGAATTATTTCTCGTCATTATCCCATAAGTTGATCAAATATTTGAGCAAACGAACTTCTTTCCTCATATTTTGGAGTTTGAAGTACTTAAGCAAGCCACAATTTCATAAGGTCCCCCTTGCTTGAGGGTCTTGTAAAGAAATGACGTCATCAAATTCATGCTCACGTTCTTTCCATTCAATCATGATTATCTATGAGGAAAACCTTCAAATTCACCAATTAATCATCATTAACTAAGTTTTTACAGAAAATTTACCCCCTTTTCCAACCTAAAAATCATTTAAATTTTTTTTTTTGCACCTAGTGCTCCCTTAAAAAAAAACTAGAGTGCTAGTGCTCCCTCAACGCACATACCAGGGTGTTGAAATCATGATCGGTGCTCCCCTCGATTACTTGGGGAAGCGTCGATCCATTTCGATGCTCTAGGGATTCTTAAGGAGCCTAAGCACATAAATTAAGGGCTGAAATGAATTTAAAAAACATGGAAATGAATGCGGAAGAGGAAAGAACCAACCTGATCTAGACGATTTCGAAAATGGTCGCCCATATCCATCGTAATCAACACATAAAAAAACACTCCAAAGAGGAAAAAACTCAAAGATGAAAGGAGAATAGTAAAACAAAGGTGAAAATCATTTCTTTCCCTAATTTGATATTTGATATGTTCAAATTTAGTCATTTCTCCTCCTTTTCAAATTTTATAAAGTTTATTTTTGGGTTTTTTGTCATTTTTCAAGAAGCTACTAATGTATTTTGACTAGAACATCTTGATTATATAGGAATTTGAGTAGAGTTTTTTCGATGACCTTATAACGCCAATGAGCTTAGTCTTTTTTTCTTTCTCGCGCTCATAAATACATGAGAATGAAATTGAGTATAATTTTATCACTTTTTCGAACTCGTAAAGGTTATACGAAAAAAGAACCCCCTAGAGTTTCCTTTAATATCTTTTCAGACTCTCTAAACATGAAACGATTGTCGAGTGATCTTGCTTCCTTTCACACATTAAAAAGTTTGAAAGGGTGTCTTTCAAGTAATACTTTATCTCTTTTTCGAACCTTGGAGACTAAAATTACGAAAAAGGACAACCCTGGAGTCTTCTTTAAGTTCTTCTTAGACTCTCTAAACATGAAAAACCACCGAGTTTTCCTTCTATGGACTCACAAAATTACACATTCAAGGCCCATATGGGGATGAACCCTTACTTCTTCTAGTTCGTTAAATAAAGGAAGAACAAATTACTAAAGGTGATTTATTTCGAGCATTTGTTATCCTCCTTGAACTCATTAAATTAAAAAGAGGTACTCATCTATCTGAATGGGGGGGGGGAAATTAAAGGAAGTGGGTCAAGTTTCTTGAAAACTTTTTTAAGAAACTCTTACATTTTCCCTTGAACATGATACTTGTTTTAACCTCCACACCAGAAATTTGGATAATACGTTAAAACCTCCACACTGAAACAATCCTATGAGTCTTTCCACTCCTTTGACCCATCCAAAGAATGCCTCAGCACTCGATGCATTATGTTTTGGTCCACTCTGTGTTTATGTTGCCAAGTCTCACATCATGCCTCAGTGTTNACTGGGATCATAGTGATGGACCTACAACCTGCCAAAATTCTTTCTATGGTCCTGCATCCATTTTTCAGTCCAAAAATTATTTCTATGCATAGGAATAACATATATTTCACTATTTCTATCAGATCTTTTCATATCAAATCTTCTTTCTTCTAATGGTTCCCTAGTTTTGAGACTACGACCAAATCTATCAAACATACATAGATCCATACTTTTGAAGAAAAAATTTCCACTTATCTTACCTTTACCAGAGCACAAAGATTTAATATCTTACCTCTTTCTTCAGATCGGGCTTCCTTATCTTAGCACAAAGCTTCACAAGTCAAGTATAATACTACGCACTACAACAACAAATCTACACACAGAGCTTTCTCTTTTCTTCAGTTCCCAACAATCACAACTTTAGGTCCCGGAAACAGAACCATTTGTTTGCACAGAGGCATACCCAGGGTTCAACGCTTCAACAACGCACCCACAAAACCCTAACTACTGGCCCTTTTGACAACACCTGTAAAGCAGATGAAGTCTCACCCGAGGTAGAGGCAGGGGGGGTTGTAGGACTCAGGTGTCTTCAACCTAGATGGGACATAGATATGTGATCACAATACTTAAAAGAGCACTTAGTAGTTAAAATTCATTATTCTTTAACCCTTATTCACATCACAGGTCAAACATTGATTACAGAACAACGCAATATTACTCAATATCTAAGTACATCTAACCATTCAGCACATAACATCCGAGCAAATCTAACATTCATTCATATATAGAGAACTAAGCATCAATAGATCTACTTATTATACATCAAGATCATTACACTAAGCAAGTAAATACATAAATAGAATAACCAACATAGCACAAAGCACATCAACACAGGATATACGTGGTTCACCCTAGTGTGGGGATACGTCCACCAACTCTTCTTCTTCTTTATTAGTCTCTTTCAATCTTCTTACATGCACAGAGACACAAATCCAACTCCGCATAGGACAGGAGATCTGTGTGCACCTCACCAGATCCTCCTTCCCCGATTTATGTCCAAGCACAAAGCCTTTACACAGTCTATGCACAAAGCAATTACAAAACATTTTCACTTAGCTATGCAAGCCTTAAAACATCTTCTTGTACATATCTCTCTCTTCTTACATCGCCTAGATACTTATTTATGCATTACAAAAGGGGCCTAAACATGCGTAAACCCCTAGGCCGACATCCCATACCCATTACATAAACCCTAAAACCTAAAAATCCTGCAAAAAGGGAGAGATCCCACGATCTCCGCTTCGCCTGGGTGCTCCGTCTTCGACCAGCCTGTTGAAGTCTCAAAAATGGTCAAACACGAGTAATGTTTCCACAAAACTTGGTCGAGGGCCAACAATAGCCTAGGCTCCAAGCACTAAATGGAATAAGATATATGGGACTTGGAAGCGATATGGCACTAGTGCTTCCTGCCAATTTTGTGATAGAAAATAGGACAGATTGGAGAGATAAATCCATCACATCTTTTATGATGATCCTCCCTCCTACCAAGCGTGACCCTGGTATACAGTTCTGGGAAACATACACCTTTGTCGGTCGTGGAGTGGCTCGATGTCTAGATAAAATAATAGGCACTCCTCTCCTCGAGTGCCCTGTCAAGAAGTATACATCATCCATCTCGATCGTGAGCACTTTTGGTCCTATTTGGAATTATTTCTCATCATTATCCCATAAGTTGATCAAATATTCGAGCAAACGAACTTCTTTCCTCATATTTTGGAGTTTGAAGTACTTAAGCAAGCCACAATTTCATAAGGTCCCCCTTGCTTGAGGGTCTTGTAAAGAAACGACGTCATCAAATTCATGCTCACGTTCTTTCCATTCAATCATGATTATATATGAGGAAAACCTTCAAATTCACCAATTAATCATCATTAAATAAGTTTTTACAGAAAATTTACCCCCTTTTCCAACCTAAAAATCATTTTTTAAAATTTTTTTGCACCTAGTGCTCCCTTAAAAAAAAACTAGAGTGCTAGTGCTCCCTCAACGCACATACCAGGGTGTTGAAATCATGATCGGTGCTCCCCTCGATTACTTGGGGAAGCATCGATCCAGTTCGATGCTCTAGGGATTCTTAAGAAGCCTAAGCACATAAATTAAGGGCTGAAATGAATTTAAAAAACATGGAAATGAATGTGGAAGAGGAAAGAACCAACCTGATCTAGACGGTTTCGAAAATGGTCGCCCATATCCATCGTAATCAACACATAAAAAAACACTCCAAAGAGGAAAAAACTCAAAGATGAAAGGAGAATAGTAAAACAAAGGTGAAAATCATTTCTTTCCCTAATTTGATATTTGATATGTTCAAATTTAGTCATTTCTCCTCCTTTTCAAATTTTATAAAGTTTATTTTTGGGTTTTTTGTCATTTTTCAAGAAGCTACTAATGTATTTTGACTAGAACATCTTGATTATATAGGAATTTGAGTAGAGTTTTTTCGATGACCTTATAACGCCAATGAGCTTAGTCTTTTTTTCTTTCTCGCGCTCATAAATACATGAGAATGAAATTGAGTATAATTTTATCACTTTTTCGAACTCGTAAAGGTTATACGAAAAAAGAACCCCCTAGAGTTTCCTTTAATATCTTTTCAGACTCTCTAAACATGAAACGATTGTCGAGTGATCTTGCTTCCTTTCACACATTAAAAAGTTTGAAAGGGTGTCTTTCAAGTAATACTTTATCTCTTTTTCGAACCTTGGAGACTAAAATTACGAAAAAGGACAACCCTGGAGTCTTCTTTAAGTTCTTCTTAGACTCTCTAAACATGAAAAACCACCGAGTTTTCCTTCTATGGACTCACAAAATTACACATTCAAGGCCCATATGGGGATGAACCCTTACTTCTTCTAGTTCGTTAAATAAAGGAAGAACAAATTACTAAAGGTGATTTATTTCGAGCATTTGTTATCCTCCTTGAACTCATTAAATTAAAAAGAGGTACTCATCTATCTGAATGGGGGGGGGGAAATTAAAGGAAGTGGGTCAAGTTTCTTGAAAACTTTTTTAAGAAACTCTTACATTTTCCCTTGAACATGATACTTGTTTTAACCTCCACACCAGAAATTTGGATAATACGTTAAAACCTCCACACTGAAACAATCCTATGAGTCTTTCCACTCCTTTGACCCATCCAAAGAATGCCTCAGCACTCGATGCATTATGTTTTGGTCCACTCTGTGTTTATGTTGCCAAGTCTCACATCATGCCTCAGTGTTCAAGGGAAGTTTCCACCTTGAAAGTCAACCATCTACAAAATTACTAGTTTCCATACCCGTGTCAGTCTGTATTCATTTTTTATATCTTATCATTTTCTTGAGACAAGTTTTGTTTTGATTGATGGGGGATACATCAATCCCCTCCTTTGACGAGTCTTTTTTCTGTCGACTTCAACAAATTATCCAGGAAATAGACTTAGGAACACATCAGTACCTTGAGACTCGCATGCCTCAATGGCAGGCCTCCTTGCATTCAACAGTGGGTATTCATCAATTACCCCTAATTGAATGATTCCACAAATGTTCAACTTCAACTCATTTTTCACATTCGTTGGACTGTACTTTAAAATTACCTTGAAAATCATCGACATCAATGGTGATTTATCTCGGACTTGTTAACGATATACCTCAATGACCAATAATCAAGTGGTTTCTACCATGTTCGACATCAAAAAATATATTCACATGGATAATATTCATACTACATCAGGATTGGGATGAAGACCCTGGGTTGAAAATTCACTTTGTTATTTGTTTTGCCCAGACTACGAAGGAACTCATTTGAGCATGCTGATATATATGTTGTCACATAGATACACATTGTATTGGTTTGTGGCTATGTTTTATCATCTTGTAACTCAAATATGTATTTTGTGTGGCTATGATAAGTTCATGTCATAGAAATATATATCCACATTGTATCTCTAGTGTCCATACCCTTTGTCAATATGGATCATCAGTGTATTTATTGGCAGACATACTTTGAGTCACTTATAATCTGAGAATAGGTAGGAATTCCTCGGGAATGGAACACATATTAAAATTGTTTGATGGTTGTCTGCATCTTCTACTAGGTTCCCCAACTCCATACCATTGCTTTGAAGAATATACAAAGTGTTTCAGCTATCAACTTTCATCTTCTAACTTCACACTTTGGGGGTTGAATCTGTTATACATCAAATATCCTCACTTCGATAATGTCACATTCTCATTTTCGTAAGTATCGTAAGTGTCACACTTTTTTTGCATGTGTTGTAAGTGTCACATCGCGAACGACACCATAGAAACACTTGATACAACCCCTAAAACATGTTAGAAGAAGAACCCTATCATCTGACAATCGAAACAAATGTTTTTCTATGAGAATTTCTCATCTTGACAACTTTTGGGAAGATCAGTGCTCCCTTTCTCATATATAAGGAGAGTTAGTTCTCTTTTTCCATCTCACAAGGAGTGTTGTAGCACTTTGTTTCCCATTCTAAGAGAGTGTCGAATTGGTTGAGCAAATATTGGAAGAAATCCCATTTTCTTCTAAATATAGCTATGGATGGATTGAGTTGGTTTGGCTCGAATATAACCCCTAGGATACATCTAAGGGAGATATCACAACTATTGGAGACATATCATCAACTAATTCCAAATATAACCAAGGTGGTCCAGCCTCTCAAAGCTTATAAATGGAGGCATTCTCATGGTGAATAGACGGGGGGGGGGAATCAACAAAGCATTTTTATTATGATTGTGGATCTTTTGAGCAAGGGTTGGACAAGGAGGACTTGGAGAGGTTTTTGGAACATCATCTAAAGATTGTAAGTTTACTTTTGAAGTTCTCATTAATATACTTGTCATATTTCCTTCTATTAAGTAACACCCTGTTTTCCCTATTCTATAAATATAACTATAACTGGTCAAGAGACTATGACAGACTAGATATGTGTGAATGATTGATTTGATGAACCTTTGTATAAAAGGTCAATGTATATATTTTATTATTATTAATAGGAAATGGTTAAGTGTTGCATAACTGCTGAAAGGGGGGGGGGTTGCAAAGATAGACCATGGATTCTATGAGAGACATGGTGAAGGGAACCAGGAATGGTTGATATGACCCCACCAAACCAGTACCCTACTAAAATTAATGACTCAAAATAGTCCTCTAACCCGGATAATGAATAACCATTCAGTGTCGTAACTGGGAGAGTCATCCTCAAGAGTTAATGAGGAGATGGGGCAGAGTACCCATTTATAAGACTCCAAACCTGACCATGAGTTAGGGATTTAGACCTAGGAAACCTTGCTAATAAAGGAAAGGAAGAGGTAATTCATGTGCAAAGGGGAAAATTGAGAAGCAAGTGATTTGAAAACAGAGTAGAGTCGTAAGAGCAATATCGAGAAGAGAAAAAGAGAGGTTATAACACTTTGGTTCGAGGAATAAAGGGGAAATAAGATCATCTTAATGTAAGAAGTTGTTGGAAAGGTTTGTTGTTACAAGATGATAAACGAGGATGACGAGTGATTTTGGAAGTTCTTGGGTAGAAATCCTTGCTTGGTATAGAGAAAATAGGCTGCCAGGATCCCGTGGGAGGAGGAGGGTAACCTCCATCCCTGACTGTTGTTGAGTAAGAAGAAAAAGTCTCTCTCAGAGCATCATGGTATAGCTCGAGGGTGGCCAACGATAAATCCGCCAACACTAGTTGTGCCTATTGTTGGGTGGAAACAGACACCCCATTCAACAGTCGCTTCATGAACTTTGGTTTTCTGATAAGTATCTTCATACTCTTTGTACTAAAATAGAAATAGTGATTGAATATATTTATGTGTCTATGACTGAGTTCAGTATTGAATGGTTAATTTTGATTTATGCATTATCTCTCTATGAACTTGTGCTTTTAAATGGGAGTATACTTACTCAACTGAGAAATTATAGTTGTAAGATGTCAACCCGTAATGGTATCGGTCTCTAAAACCTTCACCCTCGCGGGAAATTTCCAAGTTCAAACACTGTGGAAGGAGGATGCCTCCTTCAGATATCTCACCCATCTGACTAAGGGCTCATGCCCATGTCCTTAAACCATTTGTTTCTAAAGGTATTAGCGCTTAGCCCACAAGAATTTCCAAAGGACCCATTTGACCAAGGTTTGGGAACCTTGCGCTAGCTAAAAGGAGATAAGCCTTTCTGGCTTCGGAACTCTGAGAGTTCAGAATTTGCAGGGTTGTTGCGACCTTAAACAAATCTCGGATAAGAATAGAGATTACATCCTGAGATTCATTATAATATCCATATGACTAGGGTTTGGGAACCCTGCGCTAGTCTGAAAGGAGCTAGCTCTTATTGGCTTCGGGACTCCGGGAGCTCGAAGCTCTAGGACGATAAAACTTCGCAACCACCAAAAATCATGAATTATGAAGTCTCAAAGTGACATGGGTCTTATATCTGACGATGGCCAGAAATTATTCCCACCGCCGGATCTACGCTATAGTCAGTCTGACATTGACCACTTCAAGATAACAGAGGTGTCGTAACACCAAAACTGTTACACATTATTTTCATCAT
This sequence comes from Picea glauca, assembly GCA_000966675.3. NCBI lineage: Eukaryota > Viridiplantae > Streptophyta > Pinopsida > Pinales > Pinaceae > Picea > Picea glauca. Next base: position 22,705 of record JZKD02S0137632.1, read on the forward strand.
CCCTATGACTGTTAATGATGTAAACCTATCTATTGCCTTCAGAGGGGTCAGTAGCCTAAATTCCTAAATAAAGAAGAGAGAAGAACTTTTCCTAAGAGAAGAAGTTGTGTTTTCCTCTATAAAAACCCTATTTTGGAGGATTTCTGCAGGTTGCACCATAGCTAGGGTGCGGAAATGCCTAATTTCCATAGGCTGCACTATAGATAGGGTGAAAACTTTCCACAGGATACACTATAGTCAGGTTGCATCGGCCTTCATACATGGGAAAAATAAGCATTTTCTTGATGGTTCTAAAAGGATAAGCTTCTATGGTGAGGTGGCCTCAGAATGGTTTAAATCTTACTCACTTTCATGATTTAGTGGGATCATCCTAACCTCCTCACCTTATCCTCTTCATCTTATAAAAGGAGAGGAGCTCTCATGGATAAAGTTAGTTTTTTTGGCTTGGAATTGTTAGCTTGGTTAGAGTGGCTTTGAACTTTTCTTTGTCAAGATAGATATCAGATCTATAGTCTCAAAATCCATTGGAGCAAGAAGTGATTAGGAAGCAAGGAACTATTGGAAGGAACCTTACAAAATCAAGGCATCTGGTTGTAATCTCTTTTCCTATTATTAATATGATACAGTGGCATGTTTCTTTCCCATAGAATTATCTTTATTTTACTGCATAATTCCTTGATCATATGCATAGGTTGTCATTGAATATACTTTACTGCTTTCACTTTGGTTGGTTTGTGTCTCACTGCAGGATCGGTATCACAAGAGCACTGAAGCAAAAAAGGAACAACAAAGACATAAGAAAGTGACATTTAAAGGTACGTCTCTCATCTTTTGTTTGGTAGAAAATTCGATGATTAGAGCCTAGGGAAAGTGCCATGTTCTGTCTTGTTTTGTTCTAGATCTAGGTGGATCTAGGGAGATTAGTTTATGTCTACATTTACCGATTTATCCAAAAACAAAAACTCCTAAAGGCTGGAGTTGTAAAGTATTATGAATCGTCGATCCTCGGATCCTTTAGGATCCTTCTTAGCCATTGATCTAGGGACTTCGTTGAGAACCCCACTTAATCGTCCATCAACCAGGACATGTCTCCATGGATCGAGTATCTCTAGGAGGAAGCTACTCACCTAAATTCCTGAATTATTGGAGTCACAAATTAACGAGAGACATCGATATGAAGTAACTT
>JZKD02S0137643.1:22538-42829 GCA_000966675.3 Picea glauca
TGGTTGGCTCCTTCTGGTTTTTAATCCTTCGTTATATCACTCCTGAACCCATAGCTGTGCTCGTCCTTGGGACCTTCAGCCAACTGCTTAACCTGTCGATGGCTGCGTGAAACCTCTCCTTATGTTGAGCGCTACCCTTATTCTCTGGTGTTAATGTTGCCTGCGGGAAATATGATGCCCGTGGTTTCTATATCTTTCATTTTAGGTCTTTCCTTCTGATAGTTATTGTCGGTTTTAATATAAAAAATGTAATACTGGCACCTCAATAATACAATGCATAATCTGGTGAAACCATGCAAATGTATATTAATATCTTAACCATATGTTACAATAAATAATGGGAAGCAACCTCTAAAAAAATGTTATTTCTAGTAGATTAATTTACTGGGACAATTAATCTGAACCTAAAATACCCTGGTGGATTGAGTTGCGATCAAGGTTATAATGGAAACTCATCGATAGGGAACCACCTGAAGGTCTTGGATAAACCATAACCAGCACCAGAAATTCCATCTGGATTATATACAGGTTGAAATTAAACAAAATAATTGTAAGTAAATTCAACAGCGCGATATTCAGATTAATGATTAACTGATTTTTCTGAGACAACTAACTCTAATTCTACAGTTGCCTCCAAATTTAGAATTATAACTGAACACTAATACTGTAATAAATTGAGAGGAGGGAATCGACGATTCGCTGAACCACCCAATCTCTAAGAGAATCTGATAGGCGCAAGGGGAATGTGGTCGAACGCAAGGAAGGGTTCCACGCAGTGCTCCTATGGATGAGGTTGAGCACGGGTGGATGCCCGTGGTTGAAGTGGCGGAAAAACTTCCAGGAAGCTATGACTTGGGCATAATCCAAGGTTGATATTGGATGGCGGTATAACCTCCCAGGTAAAACAAACCCCATTAGCATTTACACTAGATTAATTTTATATATCCTATAATGATGGCATTGACAAAATACGTATCCTTAGTTAATGACAGCGTAGGCACGTCTGCCTTTTACAGTTCTACTGCTTGAGCGGTAGTAAAACCCTTACCCTGACAGACCATAGATGTCACGGGTTAATGATTTACTGACCCGTTGGTGTATTTGCATTTAAGTGGTTCAGTATGTGTCGATTTTGCCAGCGCTAGATTGAGTGATAAATTAATTGCACATTGATTTAACCTAAAATGCAGAACACCGGGACTCTATTGATAAGCCACCTGAATTTGCAGTTAATGGCGATATTTTGGGTAGATGGTGGGGCAGAAGCATGGGTTCTATAAAATTAGGTTGCCGTAATGCCACTTGCTGTTATTTAATGCCCAAGATAAACACAGTTATGAGTGTGAGGTTAAAGCGTATATTAAATGCATTAATAGTAAAGCTTATGGAAAATCATTGGTTTGCTTAAAACTTTGCACACATATATAATATGAACACTATTGTAAATTTTTAAGTTTATATATACCACTATGGAACCAAATTCTTAGTGGTTGCTCAATCGACATATCAGTTCTTTATGCTACAGGAAACAATATCCTTGAATCAAATTAATTATTACAAGCGTGGTTTTATACATATAAGTTTTGATGTTACAGGATACGATTTATTTCAATCATATTAATTATTACCCATGTGGTTTCAAATTAATAAACAATTGTTTTAAACTTTGCACATATATACCACTTTTGTAACAATTTACAATTTATATTTTTAAGTGTGAGGTTAAAGCGCATATTACATGTATTATTAGTAAAGCTTATGGAAAATCGTTGGACTGGGGTTATTGTAAATAGCCACGTAAACTGCAAATATTAAATGTAATAATTAAAACGCATATTGATATTGTCTTAAGGAGAGAACTGTTGGAGTGTGCTTAAATTTGTGATTTAGGTAAGATAACCTAGGGTGTTGTAACGCGACCTTACTGATATTTTAATAGCCATATAAAATGCTAGTATAAAGTGTTAATACTTGCAGCAGTAATACTGTTAAGGAAATATGGCGGTAAGGTGGCTTGTCGTTTTATGATGGCAGCTATAAGAGGACCGATTAAAATGCTAGGTCGAATAGGGTTTGGAGATTAAATAATTTGCATTAAACGGAATGTAATCATATAGGGAAGGAATAATTTCCATATTTTTATTCTAGCTGGAAATTGGTCATATGACCGCTCTCTTGCTTATATTTTTCTGAGTAGTTTGATTTCCTTCCGTAAAATATTGACTTTAGGTATGCCACTAAAGGTAAGGCATTGTAAGGTATTAGAAGGCGATGCTAATGTCATGCTACGGGAATGATATTGTGAATGATATTGTGAGGAAGGTAGGTGACTGTTAATTTTAAATTTCTGCGTCAATATTGATCGATTTATAATCAGGGCGGTGTTGCCCTTACTAGGGGTTCATGGCTGTTAACCATGCTGCTGCCATTTATTACAGTATAAATGCCAGGTTAACTATGTTGTAGGGTAAGTTATTTTACGGCTATTTAATGAGTTTCATTTTCAACGGCTGTTTGGTTAATAGGCTAATAATTAAATAGGTCTTAATGCTAATTTCTTAATGATAGGGAGCAGTACAATTGCAGATGCTAATTGTTAATATATATTGCTAAATGGTTACTCGTAGTGAGAACATTGTTAATGTGATGGGAGAAATTCCTTTAGTTGTTGTTGAGGTAAATATTACTGTTGCTTCATGCTTTAGGGTTGTGCTTATCTAAGGATGCATTTGTTTCTATGATTGAAAACCAAACCCTTTCATTGTAACAGTTATACCCTTGGGATCCCTTAGTTATGGTCAATACTAATGTTGCTTATACCTTTACGCCTTCATATCATCATACATTAGATCTTGCACATTCAAAGGTTAATGTTGTTGTTACTAGTGAGTGTACATTTAGATCTTTCAGTAATGTTAATGTTACCTATGTGCTTGCGAAGAAGGGATTTATTCCTTTACTAACTTATTTAAAGAAAAGATTATTCCTGGATTTATTCCTTTATGCGTTTATTACAGATGGGATTGTTTGGACCTTGTGATGGGATATCTTGTCTTCGATGTGTGAAACCCTTGGCGTAGATCGATGCTTAATGCTAAATTGAAGATTACATTTCGGCTTATTGAGTTTTTAAATGATTCGATACTAACCTAAAGTTGTAATTGGGCAATTCAACTTATGACCTGCCATTGTAAACTACGATAAACTTAGACGGTTCAGTGATCGGTGGATAGCGTCCATCAAAACTTAGTTGTTGACCCTTAGCCAGGATTACGGGTTGGGCAGTGGATGAGGTCGTTTTGGGATTACGCTTCCCTTGAGGATTGTCGATCTTCAACCCATGATTGTACTTGGTGGTATGGCATTGCATGGTTTACTGGTGTCGAGAGGGATGTAGACACCTTCAGTAGCCTTAGTATACATGTCTGTGTGATTCCCTTCCTCCACGCACGTACACTTCCTTAGAAAAGAAAAAGAAAAAGAAAAAAAAAATTGCACCGGTTGTATGAGGTGTTGTCGCAACAAGGAGGGTTGTTACAACAGTAACCATCTAATTTCATCTAACACATATGACAGTCAGATAATCATCTAGGATAGAAAATGTATACAATTGTTTCAATAGAACATATACAAAAAGAGGGAATTAGGGAACATATCTGAACTAGTTCATGGGAAAACAAAGATAACAACCACGTTCCGCCCAACCGTAGAATAGGGTAGCCAAATCACTTGCCCGGTTCACCCCCTAGCCTGACCATGAATCCATGAGGGAAAACTTGGAATTTCTTCTGCAACAATGTCTTCCTATGTCAAAACATTTTCTTGCCTCACAATTAGAAATTAGTGCTCATAACATCAAGTACTTAGTAACTCTTTCCCCACATACTAGGTAGTGTCATGCCTCCTCACATATGCTATATATCAAAACCATAGTTTTCCCTAGGTCTTTTTCCCTCCCTTGGGAATTTTCGCATGTTTCTGAATACCTGATTTTCAGGGGTTGCCAGAGGCCAAATCCTTGATTTGACACTTGTAAAAATCATCCCTAAGGTAGTTCCAACATGTTTCCCACCCATGGAGCCATGGTCAGCTTAATTTAACATGGTTGTTCCATTTTTCCTCATGCAATAATTATAAAACATTTTTATTTCATACAAGTGTCATAGTCAAATAGTTAGTTGGGTCAAATCAGATCTCTTTTAAACAGTCATAATAATTAATTACAATATACCAAATTCAAAATTCGGAATTGCCATAAATGGAAAAAAAATTCCAAATTTGAATTTACCAAAAACAGAATAATTTTCCTAACAGTTTTTTAATTCAAAAATAATTTATTTTGGGGGATGTCACATCCTTTCCCCTTTTAATGAAACATTGTCCTTAGTGTTTGTTCCTTTCTTGGAACAAGATTGGATGAGATTTATGTAAATATATCTCCAAATCCCAAGTGGCCTCCTTAGGACTAAAGTGCTTCCATTACACCTTAACCTGAGTGATGACTCTGTTCCAAAGTGTTATTTCTCTCTGGTTCAGAATGGGTAGGGGTTTAGTGATGCAGGAGCATATCTCCACATCATCCAGCCAGCTAGCCAGCCATGTTAGCATGTGGATTCAAGGATGAAGAGAGGCGCAACCCTCATCTTCAGTTTTGAATTTGAATGTAATTAATGTTGTAGGTTGTTGAGCCATGGAGCCGTGCATTTGTGAAGGAATTAGAGTAGGTAGGCCTTTAAATGTTTGTAAGGCTGAGATCTAGATCCAATTTGTGGACTAGACAACCCATTCAATGTAATTGAATAGGGTAGGTAGATTTAGAGGGAAGAGCTCAAAGATCCCCCTCAGGTAAAAGAGATCAGTATCTCATTTTGGTGATAGCTAACAGAGAAGAGAAGTGGAGTGAGAGTCTATGAGTAGAGAGCATAAGAGAGGAGTCGTGACCTTGTTACAGGCTGTGCTCAGGAACACCTTGTAAACATAGACGTTTTCCATTTTTAATACAAATAACAGTTTTTTCTGCATGACTATGTGTTAAATGAATGTCTGTGAGTGTTCTTCATATGATATGAATGTATGATGTAGATCTTGTAGGTTTTCATTTGCAGGAGTTGGTTTGATTTCAGGTGAAGGTCTTTGAGGTTTCATTCTAGGAGGGCGTGACAGAGTACTGCGGTCTCTGAATACCAGTGCACTGAAGAAATTCTAAATACTATGGGTTCAGACAAAGATGTGCTACAACACAAGAACTGAAATCAACAACTCAGAAGAAATACCTGTGAGGTTTTTGAATACCTCAAGAGGCAGGGCTATGTAGGGAGAACATACTTGCATACAGAAGCTCTGTCAGGTGGGCATTGAGTAGGTGCAAAGAGTGCACAAAAGAACTCTATTGTGATTTCTATATAACTCTGCCTGGAGGGAATTGAGACAGTTTGCAGACAAGCACAAGGAAGAGAACTCTCTTTTGAGTTTTGGGATTAGGAGAAGAGTCCATTGAAGGATATCCGCAGGTTTTCTGAACACCTTGAAAGTCTCAGCAAGAGGTTGCTTGAGCAGAAGGATAGCCAAGAGGGAATTACATTCTCTAGAAGGAGGAGAAAGGAGAACGAATTATTTCCTTATAAGTCTGAGTGAAGGGAAAATCTCAGGATGGATAACACCTTTGTGTGCACGTAAGGACTCTATATAGGTGTAGAAGTCGTAGAATCCCTTGAGGATTCAAAGGAAAAGCACAGGAGGGGCAGTGTTTTCATAGGCACGTAGGCAAGGACTCATGATCGTGGAGCTCGCAGAAATGGAGCAAAGGTCAAGGCCTTTGAGAATTTGAAATTCTCCCAAATTTGGGAAGAAATGCGCAAAATCTCGGGAGGAGAAACAACAGTCGTCCGGTTAGACTGAAAAAAAAAAGATCTGGGCTGTTGGTTTTCATGTGCAGGAGGTAGTGCAACAGAGGAGTGTGCAGAAGATATCGATCTGGACCATCAGATCTTGAGCGAATCACTTGTCAGTCGTCGGATCTGATAAGAGTTGCACGAGGTTTAAACTTCATGAACATGAGGGTGAAAGTTCCTAAGGAGTCGGGCTATCGGGACTTCAACAATCGAGATATCAGAAGTCTCGAAGAAAGGAGATTGGGAATATCCATGGTGAAAACCCTGAAACAAATATGAGTCGTCCATCCGTTGGGACATGTGGCGGAGATCATGAGCCCGTTGGGATATTTCAAGTCGGAACTTAGGGGATGAGAGGACACGATGTCAGAGCATATCGACATTTGATTTCATGAAATTGCAAAATTATGGAGGACCGTCCACCATAGGAGGATGCATGGGAGAAATATAAGGGCTTGGGAAAAGTCCTGAAAGGGAAGAGTCCATCGGAATTTTGGGATTCGAAATTTTGGGAGTTCCGGGGACAAGAAGTCGGAGCATTTCGGCATCGAGAACCCCGAAATCGTGAAGCGACGAGGACCGTCCATTATAGGAGGACGCATGGAAACAATCGAGGCCTTCGAGAAAGTCCCGAGAGGGGAGAGTTCATCGACATTTTGGGATTCGGCATTTCACGAATCGTGAAGATGAGAAGGATGCGCATTTTGGAAGCGCGAAGTCAAAAACCTCGACAAGGTGGAAAGCTCCATTGTGGGGCCAACTGATGTCATATCAGGAAATGGGGATTCGAATGATCGGGAATTTTGAGGACAAATGCGTTTCGGCATTTGAAAGCTCGAAACCCCGAAAGGGACTACGGTCATATAAGGGAAGGTCATGTGGGAGAAGACTTATGTAACATCCCGCTCTGGCGCACCAAGAAAACTTATTCTTTGAGGACACTTGCTCACAAGTGATCTGGACTTTTATGATAAGAAAACATTTATCCTTGATTATGAGGCGATATGATAGATGACATGATGTTTTACTGCTTTGACACGGACAGGTGCTATTGACTCAGTTTTACTGAGTGTGCAGGGTTTTTTGACCTTCAGGATGCATGATGCAGGCCACACCACCCAAGGCACGTCCTCTCACAGGATCTTCTTCCTTCTCGTCTGAAGAACTCCAAGGTCCTTCTATTTCCCTATCGGGAAATCTGCACCCACATAAATCTTTCCCCGAGGTCTCCCCTTTACCATCGGGAGATCAACTAAACCTTGCTATCTCGCAACCTCGTAACCTCTCCAGTTGAACCATAGAGTTTTCACCCTCCTATTCCGTGAATCCCTGAGATGCGAGAATTCAACGGAGTGCTGAATCCTGTCTCCAGGAAACACGTGTCCACAATTCAACCATGTGGTCCCACCTTATGCTCTGCCATGCGCCTACACAAACCTCGATTCTCGGCACTTCGCGACTCACGAATCCTAACGCCAATACTTTGAGACTTCTCACGGCGAGATCCTGAGGGCTTCATGCCACCTGTATTCCACTCGGCACTTTGTTATGGCCACCTGTCCTCCAACGGTCAGAATCTCTCTCCTCGCAATATCGCGATCCTCACGGCCAATTTCTCGGGTATTTTCTTACAAGACTCCAATACACGATCCCATGTGTGGATCCAATGATCCTCCTACGATCCGACTCCAACGGCTATTCTACTTCTCGTGCCTCGCATCCTCATGACTTGGGGTATCCAATACTTGGGCTTTTACCCTGTGAACTCTCGAGTTCGTGAGATCTCTCGATTTCTGACACCTGTCCTTCTAAGATGAATGGCTCCTATCCTTCTCGCCACTTCTCCACTCATGAAACTGAAGGACTTCCCTTTCTGTCCTCCAATGTCCGGGTCTCTAAGATGAGAGAATCTCCTTAAACGCATCCTCCACAATGAATGACTCTGATCTTGTAGGGATATCGCGTCTCGCGATACCGCTGCTTTTGCTGCACAACTTTTGGGGCTTCAACTCGCGAGTCCCCAATACACGATACCACGTGTAGATCTGACAGTTCTTATGACTCGAAATAGAAGGCTCTAACCCTCCTAAGCTTCACACTCTTCGGACCTTCTCTTCGTAACCTCCTTGCAGCTTTGGAAGATCTAACGATCCTCGAAACTTCACGAAATCTCCTCAGAGGATTTCGACCATCCGTTCTTCCTTATGTAATCCACGAAATGAAAACGTGTCTCCCCATGAGACTCCTTCACCACTTCGCCAACCTGCGACACTTCTCCCCGACTTCTAACAGTAGCTTCCCTACACTTACCCTTCAGTAATTTCAAAGGTATTTTCCTCCTGAGCTTTCCACAACTTCAGTCTTTAGGAAGAACCCTTGCATGCACTTCTTGTGGAAAATCTTCAATCATGTCTAAGTGTTGAAGTCACTCGACTCTGCGCTGTCCTGTAGTAGCAGTTTTTCATAGCTTCTGCTCAGATACACGACTGAGGCTTCCTCCCTTAGCCTATGCACTCCTTGCATGGCTCTATGCCTAACTGCACCTTCGCGACGAATGAGAACAAAATATATCTCTCTGAGCCTTCTGTCAACGCACCCCTTGAGGACGACTTCAACTGAACTCCTTGCAGGAATCCTTGCTCAAGTAGAGAAACAATTTTAACTCATTCCACTTCTTCTCGTATTTCAATCTCAACACATGAAATCACATGCACAACATCTCAATACAATACATAACAGAAAACAAACATTCATGAGCATATTATCAACACACACATAGAGAGAACACAAAAACCATGAGTCTGAATCAATTCCTTCTATTAATTCAAGATCTATACATGGATGCCTTCTACAACTCTCTGTTATTCTCCTATGCTCTTACTACTCTGTATTATGCTAGCTTCTCTATCTATGTTACAATGTAGAATGAGGGTGTATATATTCATTTTTCCCTCCTGCGCTCTAAAACTGTCTAATCTAAGAATTCAATTCTATCTACCTGCAACTTCTACTATAAATGCCTCTGTCTATCTCAGACGAGAGCGTATGGCTCGAGGTCTTATTACATTTTTACCAAGGTGCCAAATTAAATGATCTCATTTATGTTCAACGCATCAACTTCAAGGAAAAATTTAAAAATTTAAAAACTTGCGCTGGACGTCTTCCAGTTGTCTTCTGCTTCCACGTTGGTTTGCTTGTCGTGAGGGATGCTCCTGCATCATACTCCCTCGCTTGAAAATTTTCATGGGCTCCTTTCCATGATCTCCTGCATGGTATGTCCATGCTTCCGTATCTCTGCTTCAGTCTCCCAGCTGGCATCTTCAACTGGACGACCCTTCCACTTGACCAAATATTCGAAATATTCTTTCCTTCTTGTTTTCTTACCCACTCGTTTACTCAGTATCTGGTCCATCTGTGGATTCTCTACAACCGACATCTTCTTCTACAACTGGCATATTCTTATAAATCCAAGACATTGAATATGGGAGATATTCCAATGCCCTCTGGTAACTTAATTTCATAAGCGTTCTATCCCATTTTCTTCAAGACCTTGCATGGCCCAATTTTCTTCATCTTCAGCTTATTGTATGTTCCTCTCGGGAACCTCTCCTTCCTCAAATGTGCCAGAACTAGATCACCAACCTCAAACTGAATTTGTCTCTGATGTTGATCTTCTCTGCGCTTGTACTCCTGACTTGACTTCAATAGTCGCTCCTTCACCTGGTTGTGAAGTTCCTTCATCGCTTCAGTGAATTCTCCTGCACTAGCACTGCTAGTATCAGTCTATTTTGAATCCCTTAGTTCAGAAATTCCTCTTGGCTTCATTCCATATACAATCTGAAATGGACTTTTTCCTGTGCTTTGATTTATTGAGTCATTGTAAGCAAACTCTGCCTGTGGCAATATATTGTCCCAATTTCTATGGTGCTCCGTCACGAAGCTTCTCAACAAGTCTCCCAGACTTCTGTTGACCACCTATGTTTGTCCATCTGTCTGAGGATGATAAGAAGAACTAAACATCAAGTTAGTTCCTAACTTCTTCCATAGCGTCCTCAAAAAATGCCCTGTGAATTTTGTGTCTCTGTCTGAAACTATGCTTTTCGGCAATCCATGAAGTCGAATGACCTCCTTGAAGGACATATTTGTGATGTGAGTCACATCACTGGTCTTCTGGCATGGGATAAAATGTGCCATATTGGAAAAAATATCCACTACCACAAAGATGGAATCAACGCCTCTTTGGGTCCTTGGCAATCCCAATACAAAATCCATGCTAATCTCATCCCACGACTTCTTAGGTGTGGGTAATGGCTGATAAAAGCCTGTATTTTGCTTTCTTCCCTTTGAATGCTGGCAAATCCTGCATCTGTCAACAAACTTCTTGACTTTTGACCACATCCCTGGCCAAAAGTATGACTTGCTTAACTTTGCAAATGTCTTATCATGGCCAAAATGTCCTGCCAACCCTCCACTGTGCTTTTCTTTCAACAAGTTCTTTCTCATGGAGCAATTCAGAATACACAGTTGATTGCCTTTGAACAACAATCCATCCTGGATCACATACTCTATCCACTGACTTCTGTCTCTGAGAATTGGATTCTCAACTGCTTCATAAGCCTCCTTAAAGTCTGAATCATCTGCATACATGTCCTTAAGATCATCAAAGCCTAACGTCCTGACTTTGAACTCCTGCAACAACAAACTTTTCCTGCTCAAAACATCAACAACTTTGTTAGCAGTACCAGAAATATGCTTTATTACAAAAGTGAAATTCTGCATGTATTCTACCCATTTAACATGCCTCTGATTCAACTTTCCTATTGAGTCACAAATTGTAATGCATGGTTATCACTATATAAAACAAATTCCTTTGGAATCAAATAGTGCCTCCATTTCTTCAATGCCTGTATGATGGAATAGAATTCTTGATCATACGTGGAGTACTTTTCCTTTGCCTCATTCAACTTCTCGCTAAAATATGCAATCAAATTGTCTTCCTGGCTCAAGACCGCTCCTATGGCAAACCCACTTGCATCACATTTCACCTGAAATGCCCTCTGAAAATCTGGCAACACCAAAATCAGTTGATCTGTGATCTTTCGTTTCAACAAATTGAAACTCTTCTCATCCTCTTCAGTCCAGTGAAAATATTTATGTCTTTTCTTCACTGTATCCATCATTGTTGAGCTAATTCCACTGAAATTTCTAATGAATTTTTGGTAGAAACTAGCCAGTCCATGAAAACTTCTCACCTCGAAAATGTTTCTCGATGATGGCCAATTCTTGATTACTTCCACCTTATCTGGATCCATCCTCAATTCATTTGCATATATAACAAACCCCAAATAAATGAGTTCTGTCTTCATGAATGAGGACTTCTTCATATTTATCAACAGTTTCTCCTGCTGTAATTTCTTCATCACAATAGCCAAATGCTTCAGATGTTTAGTCTTTGTCTTGCTGAAAACCAATATGTCATCCAGATACACGATGACAAATTTCCCGATGAACTCCTTCAGGACTTCATTCATCAACCTCATAAAGGTACTTGGTGCATTCGTCAAACCAAACTGCATGACAAGCCATTCATACAATCCTTCATTTGTCTTGAATGTTTTTTTCCACTCGTCACCTTCTCTCATACAAATATGATGATATCCACTCTTCAAATCTATCTTTGAAAAAAAAAATTCTCCACTTAAGCAATCCATCAAATCATCCATTCTTGGCAATGGGAATCTATACCTGATAGTTATCTTATTAATGGCCCTTGAATCAGTGCACATCCTCCAGTCTCCGTCTTTCTTCAGACTGAGTACTGTTGGAACAACACATGGACTCAAACTTTCCCTGACCAAACCTTTGTCCAATAAATCCTGGACATATCTTTTAACCTCTTCATTCTCCTGCGGTGTCAATCTGTACGCGGCTTTGTTTGGAAAACTAGCTCCTGGTATGAGGTCAATATGATGACTCACGCTCCTCATCGGTGGCAATGAATGAGGTAATTCATCCACTGCAATATCAACAAACTCTTCCAGCAGTTCCTGAACTTCTTCTGGCAAATCATCCACTCTTGTGCTAGTCATAACAATTCTTGGCTTTCTGACCACAAATAATTGTGGATCCTCCTTCTTCTTAAATTCTGTAAGAAGTTCCTTCCCACTCATGAGAAGTACTCCGTTCCTTACTTCCAGCTTCACCTCTTTATCTTCAATTGGATACAACATATGAGTTCTCCCATTCCTTTCCAGGGTATATGTATTCATCCTCCCATCATGAATTACATTTCTATCATATTTCCATGGTCTGCCCAACAATAAATGACAGACATCCATAGGAATAACATCACATAAAATTTTATCATTATATCCTCCTATCTTAATGTCAACTAAGCACTGTTTAGTGACATTTACCTGATGTCCCTTCTGTAGCCATGAAACTTTGTATGGATTCAGGTGATCAACTGTCTCCAGCTCCAGCTTTTCTACCATCTCGGTTGAAACGAGATTATTGGTGCTTCCACTATCCACGATGACCTTACACACTCTATCCTTGGTCTTGCAAGTAGTCCTAAAAAGACTGTTCCTCTGTGCTAAATTCTCCATCTCCTTCTCTGGCGTCAAAAGGACCTTCCGCATTACTAGCGATCTTCTGCCTTCAACATACTCTGTCTCAACATCTTGCCTCTGTGCCTCGGCAATGTGAGTCTCTCCAGTTTATTTCTTTTTCTCTGGACACTCGAATGACTTGTGCCCATTTTTTCCACATGTGAAGCATGTGATTACTCCACCTCTTCCTCTTCCTCTACCTCTGGTATGAGGAAACCTATTATTATCAGCATATCCTCCTCTCTGCTCAGTATGTTTTTCTTTTTGCTCAGGATATCACCCTCGCTGTGAACTTCCACCTTTCTCTGTCTGAGTCTGAGGTTTCTTCCAGTCATCCTTGGGCTTCTGGTATTTATCTTGGGCAACCGATTTACATTTGGGATGATTCCTGCATCTGCCTCACTGACCTTGTTTACGACTCAGCTTCTCTTCATCTTTCAAAGCCATTTGATAGGCATCCTCCACCGTTCGGATGGTTACCATATTTATTTCATCCTGAATTTCATACCTCAGGCCATTCATATACTTGGCTACCTTTTCGTCATTGCTTTCACGATGACCTGCCCTGATATTCAACCTGTAAAATTCCTGAGTATACTCTTTCACTGTAATCATCTTCTTTCTCAGGTTCTGCATCCTCCTGAACAAAGAAATTTGATAATCCCTGGGAATGAATTTTTCCTTCATCTTTGCAATCATCCTATCCAAGCTCTTAATCTTCTGCTTTCCTTGGCAATTCCTGTCAGCTTGTAGTTCATCCCACCACAAGGCTGCATGTCCTTTTAATCTTGTGACGACATGTCTGACCTTCTTATCTTCTTCGATATCTTCATAATCGAGGTAAGTGTCAAGAGCTCTAATCTAATCTAGCAGTTCTTCTGCACCCAGATTTCCTTCATAAACTGAAATGTCCATCTTTGCTTTCAAATTGATCCGGGCGATAGCCTTAATTAAATGCTCATTGGCTGCATCTTCCACTGGGATTTCCTCTTCTTCATGTCTAGTATCATATTCGTTTTCGGATTCACTGATATCTCCGACATCAGCATTGCTCCATTTTTTTATCTCCATGTCCTCCATTCTGGCACAAAGATTTTGCATTCCTCTCTCCACGTCTGGATTCTGTACTCGCCTACCTCTTTCTATGGATAATTCCCTTTCCTCCTCTAGATCGGGTGATTTTCTGCCCCTTCTTCTTGGCGGCATGGTGAATTCTCCTTTTTCTTTTCTTCTACAGAAAGAAAAGAAACTCTTCTAAGCTCTGATACCACTTTGATGCAGGCCACACCACCCAGGGCACGTCCGCTCACAGGATCTTCTTCCTTCTCTCCTAAAGAACTCCAAGGTCCTTCTATTTCCCTATCGTGAAATTTGCACCCACAAAAATCTTTCTTCGAGGTCTCCCCTTTACCACCGAGAGATTAACTAAACCTCGCTATCTCGCAACCTCGTAAACTCGCCAGTTGAACCGTCGAGTTTTCACCCTCCTATTCCACAAATCCCCAAGATGCGAGAATTCAATGGAGTGTTGACTACTGTCTCCAGGCAACGCGTGTCCACCCTTCGACCACGCGGTCCCACCTTATGCTCTGCCACGCACCCACACGAACCTCGGTTCTCAGCACTTCGTGACTCATGAATCCTAATGCCAATACTTCAGGACTTCTCGTGGCGAGATCCCGAGGGCTTCATGCCACTTGTATTCTGCTTGACGCTTTGTTATGGCCAGCTATCCTCCAACGGTCAAAATCTCGCTCCTCGCAATATCGCGATCCTCACGGCCAATTTCTCGTGTATTTTCTTACGAGACTCCTATACACGATCCCACGTGTGGATCCAACGATCCTCCTATGATCCGGATCCAACGACTATTCTCCTTCTCGCGCCTCATGTCCTCGTGACTTGGGGTACCCAATACTTGGTATTTTACCCTACGAACACCCTAGTTCGCGAGATCTCTCAATTTATAACACCTATCCTTCTAAGATGAACGACTCCTAGCCTTCTCGCCACTTTGCCACTCGCGAAACTGAAGGACTTCCCTTTTTTTCCTCCAATGTCTGAGTCTCGAAGATGAGCGAATCTCCTTACACATGTCCTCCACAACGAATGACTCTGATCTTGTAGGGATATCGCATCTCACGATACCGCTGCTTTTGCTGCACAACTTTTGGGGCTTCAACTTGCGAGTCCCCGATACACGATACCACGTGTAGATCTGACAGTTCCTGTGACTCAAAATCGAAGGCTCTGCCGCTCCTGAGCTTCACACTCTTCAGAGCTTCTCTCTGTAATGTCCTTGCAACTCTGCAAGATCTAACACTCCTCGAAACTTCGCGAAATCTCCTTAGAGGATTTCGACCGTTCGTTCTTCCATATGTAATCCACGAAATGAAAACGTGTTTGTCCACGAGACTCCTTCACCGCTTCACCAACCTGCAACGCTTCTCCCCGACTTCTGATAGCAGCTTCCCTAGACTTACCCTTCAGTAATTTCGAAGGTATTTTCCTCCTGATCTTTCCACAACTTCAGTCTTTAGGAAGAACCCTTGCACGCAGTCCTTGCGGAAAATATTCAATCATGTTTAAGTGTTGAAGTCACTCGACTCTGCGTTGTCCTGTAGTAGCATTTTTTCATAGCTTCTGCTCAGATACACAACTGAGGCTTCCTCCCTTAGCCTGCGCACTCCTTGCATGACTCTATGCCTAACTACACCTTCGCGACGAATGAGAACAAAAGCTATCTCTCTGAGCCTTTTGTCAACGCACCCCTTGCGGACGAATTCAACTGCACTCCTTGCAGGAATCCTTGCTCAAGTAGAGAAACAATTGTAACTCATTCCACTTCTTCTTAGATTTCAATCTCAACACATGAAATCATATGCACAGCATCTCAAAACAATACATAACATAAAACAAACATTCATGAGCATATTATCAACACACACACACACAGAACACAAAAACCATGAGTCTGAATCAATTCCTTCTATTAATTCAAGATCTATACATGAATGCCTTCTACAACTCTCTTCTATTCTCCTATGCTCTTCCTACTCTGGATTATGTTGTCTTCTCTATCTATGTTACAATGTGGAATGAGGGTGTTTATATTCGTTTTTCCCTCCTGCGCTCTAAAATTGTCTAATCTAAGAATTCAATTCTATCTACCTGCAACTACTACTATAAATGCCTCTGTCTATCTCAGATGAGAGCGTATGGCTCGAGGTATGATTACATTTTTACCAAGGTGCCAAATTAAATGATCTCATTTATGTTCAGTGCATCAACTTCAAGGGAAAATTTAAAAATTCAAAAACTTGCGCTGGACGTCTTCCAGTTGTCTTATGCTTCCACGTTGGTTTCATTGTCGTGAGGGATGCTCCTGCATCAATGCATAGGCATCGACAGGACCCCTTGGACTCCGAATCGAGTCAAGGAGTGTGCTTTGGGGCTGATTGTTTACTGTGATTTTAGTATATTTGATTTAATGATATGATGTGGACATGTTCTGATACGATTGTTGATGATGCAGGCTGACGATAGCTTGCCGACTAGACTCACATATGGAGTAAAGTGTCCACACATGATTTCCAGAGAGGTTCAGGGAGAGGTTTGGATAGCAGCCCTACCGCAACCTACTAGCACTCTCGCCGTGGCTCGAACCATAGGTTAATGATTACCTAGTTTGAGAGGATCCACGATGTCGTGAGGGCAGACTGCGACAGTCACTCACGATGATTATAAAGGGCACACAATAAGGTGGGGGCCTTATTCCTTATCACCCTTAGTCTCCCACAAATTCACCTGGCAGAGTGTTCACTCTAGGGGTTATTGATGTCTACCAATCAGTCAAGTTGGCGAGTGGCACCCTTGGAACACGTGGTGCATTCTGAAGGGCGCATTGCACAAAAGAAACACAAGAAGTGAGTGGCACCCTTGGAGCACATGGTGCATCCTAAAGGGCACATCGCGCAAAGTAAACACAAGAACCTAGTGGCACCGTTGGAGCACGGGGTGCATCCTAAAGGGCACATCACGCAAAAGAAACGAACAAGACGAGTGGCACCCTTGGAGCACGTGGTGCCTCCTGAAGGGCACGTTGTGTTGATGTTGATGAAGGAACAAACTTGGATGGCCCTAAGACATTTAACACATTAAGAAATTCTTAAACTACTTCCCTAATTAAATGTCGCCTAGTTCAGAATCTAAGTCCTAAGTCTAAAACTTCTCAGGGTAAAATTTTGTCTAACCTTAAGAACAAACCCTATATAAATAAAATTTAAAATTTAAAATAAAAACCACTTAAGTAATAGTTTTAGTCTTCTTAAATTTTGGGGGTAAAATGAAGAGAGTATTAATTTAATTAAAATCAGTGGTTTTAAATTGTAAAGAAGAAATAAATTATTTAAATTGTGAAAGTGTAAAAAGATTTTAAATTAAAAATAAAAGGAAAAGAGTAAAACACGTAACTGCCATTTTGGATTTATTTAAAAGGGGAAAGAAGGGAAAAATAAAAATTAGGAAACTAAGAATTGGAGGAAACATAATAAAGGAAAGAAGGGAACTTATGGTAAAAAGCGAGGTCAACTTAGTAAGGAATCTGCAATTAGGAACCTTCTAAAATGAACTAAATTAGAAACGTCTTTTTAGGGAAAGTATTTAAACCTGAAGGGGAATCTAGGAACACGTAGGAGAAATTATAAGAGCAATTCTAGGTGGGTGAGAGAAATGAGTGATTGAAATAATTTAAAGAAAATAAATTTTGGAGGAAAGTGGGGGATGAATGACACTTGTACGATGGAGAAATTATAGAGGATTTCATTAAAAATTAAATTAAAAACAGATTTAGGGAAAGTTTGAAGGTCTAAAACTCTATAAAAGAAAGGGAAGAGAAGGAATAAGGGGATCGGTTGATAGTGTAACGTTACGCTGCCGGATTTGTGACTTGACTGATTACTTCTGAGGACTTGGGATTTTCCAGCTTGGATAGGAGTGGTAGATCGGCCTTGTGAGGTGAGATGGGAAGCTAGACGGAACATATGGATTATGTGTGGCCCCTTTGTGGCTCAGGTGGCTAAGGGGGAAGAAGAGTACCCCTAGCGATTGGCTGGGAGGTACTGGTGTAGTCTCGACGATCGGCGGGTGGGAGAGGCACATAGCAGGAGCGACACAGAGCGCGCGATCATCATTCGAGGCGGGAGTTAAGGCAACGGTATGGTTTGTTTTTAATTTGGTAGAATATGATACATTATGATCTATGTTTGTATCATAATATTGGTTGTAATTGGATTTAATGGCTGTCATATTTTTCTACTCGATGATTATAAGTGTAGCTGTTGCAAGTGTTATTTTTATTTAAAAATTCTCAGGCGATACAATATTATTGTTGAAATCATGTACTGATTTGGTTCCTTGGGGATAGATTTATCTTCTATGGGTTCCTCTGTTTTTAATGTATAAAAAGAAAGAAAAAGGCAATTGTTTTCGTTTTATCCCCATTTTTATTACTGGCATCTTCGTTCTGTGTTAGATATAGTAGTTACCTCTGCTATGTCCTTAGATAAATGAATTTTCAAATTCATTCTGTGATTTGGGAATGGTTTTAATGACTTCCCTTGCGAATTATTATTTGACGACATTCTACCTTGCACTTAGGAAACGTTTTCTGGATTATTGTTTTCAACCACAATTTACCCTGTTATATATTTTCCCATAGACTTATTTTTGACCGAATTATTTTTCACCCGGATCCCATGTATTTCCCTGTTACACGACCTTACCCTGATATTATTTTTCCACATCTGTTTGTTACCTGGTTCCTTCTTATTTCTTGGGGTAAATTTAAAGCTCTGCGCTTGACATCCTCTGACCTGCGACCGTCTCGTCCTTTGAATTTTTGGCACTATACCCTTCCTTATTCCACCGCTTATGCAAGGGAAACTTCAAACTTGAATTAATTCATTTTATGTCTCCTCTATAGTTCCACATTGCTCCTCTAAATTCTTGAGGTAGCGATCAACCTAACCGGGCAATCCTTTGTCAATCCATTTAGGGTGTAGCCGAGCTTCTTCTTTACTGAGCCTGCAAATTTTTGTTTTAAGCTTCAGAACCCATGCGTCCTTAGGCAGAGTACCTCTGTGTTTCAGACGTAGTCCCCATGTGTTTGAGAGTGAATCACAAAAAGCGTGAGGGGGAAAAAATGGGTCTGTGTTTTCAAATCCAAACCATAGCGTTCTGAGTGTAATCCCCTGTGTTTTGGGTGCCTTACGCTGGGAATTCAGAAGATATTCATTCGTCTCAATGCATGGCATGAGGGCCAGTGAATGGGCATGCATGGAGATTCTCTTTGGACATATTGAAAACTCCTTAGATAGTTCCACCCTTTTCTGCCCACTATGTGGCATTGATTTACCCACCGCACACGTCCATAACGATGTTGATTCACTCAGTGGCAAAAACGTTCTTCCCGTCTACCCACAACTATCATTTTGTTCACACAGAATTAATTCCGCTCACCCATCGTGTACATGCTCGGCCATGTTAACATTCTGTAATTTACCCAAGGCTACAAAGGCAGTCACAGAGGTAACCTCGAACTGCTTG
Source organism: Picea glauca (assembly GCA_000966675.3). NCBI lineage: Eukaryota > Viridiplantae > Streptophyta > Pinopsida > Pinales > Pinaceae > Picea > Picea glauca. The sequence continues at coordinate 41,647 of JZKD02S0137643.1, forward strand.
GAGTCTTGGATCTAGCCCTCGAAGACTCAGAGAGGGATCTCTCTTTTTGAATTAAATTGGTATGGAATAGGACAGATGTTAGGCTATCTATGAAAGTATGGGGTTGGGGTTTTGAAATATTTATATGAGGATGTGGTTGACGAGTTTCTCAGATCACCATTGGGCTATGGGGTCTGTTTATAAGATAATGGTCAAATCAGATCTAGAGGTAAATGTCTCCACAGGGCAAGATAGTAACAACTGTTGGATCGTCTTAGATTTAGTGCATATGAATAAGGTGAAAGGGAGAGATCCACTGAAAAAAGGAGCAGCTAAGAATTCCTTTGTAAATCTTCAGATGAATAACATATAAATTATTGAAAAATTGGACAAAGAGTATGCATGCATAAATTCTTCTCCATTACTCTCCTTCAATAATAAGAGATGAAATTTCTTGAATGATAGAAAAAAGATAACTAAACATAGACAAGGAACACACCACCCAAGTTTCTACACAAGAATCTTGCAAATCCTTTTCTCTATTACTGTTTAGTCATTCAAAAATTACAGACAAAAACCTCCTGGAGTAGCAAGGCCCACAGTCCAGCCAAAAGGGAGAAACTTCACACAGGTCGAACCCTTTTACATTAAATTCCTCTGTATAAATAGGATAGACCTCCCCATAAGTTTCAAAAGTCGGTTTTAACCGCCTCGACCAAAAATAGCCACAAATCCCACAAAATCTGGAACTATCCACCATGAAAGACGATCCCGTTTTCTGCGAAAAAGGGGTCCGAACAGACATTTTTTTCTCTTCAAAGATGACACCTGCGAAAAAACCGAAGGAGGCTATTGTATATGGGCATGTGATAGACAAAAAAATCCTTCGGTTTTTCCAAATTCATCTCCATTTGGCCGTAACAGCTCCTGAAAAAGCAGGACTGTAACGGAAAAACAAAAATCTTGAAAAAAGGGCCTCGAAGATTGCTTCGATTATCCCTGCTCGTGGAACCTTTGAAAAAACTGAGAGAGGTTTTTTTTCTCCATCCCATTACAATGAAAAACCTCCTTCAGTTTTTAAAAATTAGATTTCATTTTCCCAGAATATCCTTAGGAAAAAGACGTGCTGAACAAGAAAAAAATGTTGAAAAAATGACAAAGGCGGTTTTTTTCGGGACGGGTGGTATTCCGGACCCCCCCTGAG